>JAZHYW010008025.1:0-73749 GCA_037355805.1 Ixodes ricinus | reverse complement strand
AACTGAAATATTTTAGAAAACAAAAATTTTGCACAATTATAAAAGATAGAAACACACTTCAAATACAGTATTTGCATGCCGGAGCTGACCGTCGTGGATGTACAAAACAACTAGAAATATCAACAGAACGGGAGCGAGCCAAGGTCATGAATTCCCGCACAAGCCAGTGATCGCTGATCTCAACATAGGTCACTTAGGTCTTGATTAATTCAATGTTGAGATTGATTTTTTTCAACGTATGGGAGGTATTCAGTGGCTGCCATCGATGCGGTCCTTTACTGTCAGACTGCAGTGAACAGTTCTCACAAGCAATGTTTCGCACCAGCAAAACGGCCTTTCTTGGCTGCAGTAAGTTGCTTTACCCGGCTCGTGCAGATGACGACACACTATCACATGTCACAAAAATCCAACATTAAGAGAATGTATGCACAGGCAATGTTCATTTTTCATATATGTTCACATGCAGAAATCTGTCCTCTCGAAGTCTATCTCTGAAGTCAGAGGACTGCAAGCGCTTGCGGGGCCTTTATACCGCACCAAGCTGGCTTCTTCAAGTGTCAACTTCCGACAGGCACCATAGTGGCCACCATTAGGAGGCACGTATGCGACATTTCGGTATCAGAAGGCGCCGAACTTCGGGTAATAATGAGCTAACCCGCTATTGCTGCAACGTTCGAATCGCGAACCACGATGCTAATGCGACACCTGATGAAAATACGGCTACGTAAGCACTAAAGGATTGCTAAAAGGTCGTGCTTCGTTAATAATGAAAAATAAACTTGGTCAAAATGTAACAAAAAGTCATCAAAATATAAAACATATTTGATTTAAATAGTTACTATGTTTGTAAAAACAGAAAAAATAGAATTGAAACTACGACGTGGCCAGGACAGCATATAAATGCACTTGTACACCTACCAATCTTCAACACCTTTGCACCTACGCACCCTTGAAAGGTGCATGGGTGTTTTAAGAGCGTTCAGGCGATAACTACACCCATTTTCACAAAAACGCCACAAAACAAAAGGGTGTAGAAAAGGGTGTCCCTCAGCACAAAAGTACCCTAAAGGGTGCAAATTTTTTTACAGTGTTGCATGGGACAGTTGAAAGGAGCATTTGCTCTAATTCAACTCACAGATTCGAGATGAGGATTAGACTTTACAAACTCATCAAAGAAACCCGCGCATACTATTCCTGACTGATTCCGCGCTTAGCCCTGACAGTTGTTGGCTGGTGTTTGAGTCGTGAACCCAGTCTATTTTTTTTTAAGACGGCTAAATTGCCAAAGGTCGGTATGTAGGTGGATGAAGATAAAAGTCGAGGACTGAGTTTCAAAATGTCCATTCAAACTATTTTCGTGTCTATCATTTGTATCCTTCGCAGCAACAGATTTGACATCAACCATCAAAAATAATATTGACAAAGTTTATAATGAAAACTTGTCCATATTTTTTCACATGTCCACAGCAAGAAAAGTATTACTATCTGCATGCTTTGCCTCAGATGATTTTGTGGAATGAGGTGTACAGAAATTTGCTTAATTTGGCATGGAACAACTTCAGGGTATAAGTATCTACAGCAAAGAGTCAAATTTATGACGTACGAAATAATCATAAACTCACAAAAAAGTATTAGACAAAATATAAAAGTACTCTCCCAGACTAGCGTAATATATATAGTAGCTACGCTATAGTAGCAACTGATCCTTTCAGGTGAGTCTTCTTGCTTCTTGAGCAAAATGCAACCTGCCAAAATGTCGTTAGGACTTAATCCTCAGAGCGAATACACGCGGCCTCTGGGGCAAAAGGCCAGGTGGAAAAATTCACAAAAATAATTTTAGTAAATATCAAAATGTTCTCCCGGAATATAATATTAGGCATACAAAGATACGTGATAGAAGAAGAATTAATCTTGCCAGACGATTTGTGCGGCTTCCTGAGCGAGGGGCAACTGCCCCAAAAAAGTTCGGACTTAGTCGCCACAACGAAGAGAGCCCACTTGTGGTACGAAGGACGAGATTGAAAAAAAAGTTGAAAAAACATTTGAGAAACATAACAATTCCCTCCGGGACTATTGTACTAGGAATAGTCAGCTACGTCAAAAAAGGAAATTGAATCTGCTCAGGTGAGCTTTGTGGATTCCTCAGCGAGGGGCAACTGCTAAAAAAAAAAAAAAAACGTTTGCCGAGCAGCTGTGAACGAAAAAAAAACGTTGACAGCGAAGAGAGGCGACTTATGGTACAAGGGGCGAGATTCAAAAAGTTACACGAAAATATAATTATAGCGAACATCAATGTTTTCTCTTGAAATGTTATACTGTATATACCGAAATAAGCGTTGAAATGCGAACGCATTATAATCCCGCCGGTGAAATGTTGTCTAGCAATATTTCTACAGGTATTAAAGTTTTGGAGGACGTATAGGACGGCGTCAAGAACGACGTCAAGGACGTCGTGTAGGATGACGCGGTGGACGACTTCTCAGGTGAACTCAAGGACAAAGTCTAGGACGACATCAAGAACGATGTTTAGATGACGACGTCTAGGATGACGCCTAGATGACGACGTCTGGGACGACCTCAAGGACGACCTCGGACGATGGCTTAAGGACGACGTCTAGGACGACCTCAAAGTACCGGCTGACGGCGTTAGATCTCAAAGCGTAACATTAGGCCTAACGTCAGCCCTGCGCATACCCGGTCCCTTTCTCCCCTCTTTTACTGCTGAGCCGACAGCAGTTCGGCTGGCTCCTTGGGAACGATGATCCCGTTGCTATGGGGCCACATTATGCGTCGCATCCAATAGGAATTTGGATCACGTTACACTAAGCCTATGGGAATTTAGGCCTCGTTGCACTAAGCCTATGGGAATATAGGTGGCGTTTTTAGCCGGCTTCACTCCGTGGCACAGTTAATGCTTTCGCATTATTACATATTTCATATGTTTAAATACTAAATATTCGCGAATTTTTTGAGCGGGAAGTCCCTGCTGGCCAACCATGTTTACACGCTATTGCAAGCTCTCTATTTTCACGGAACTTTAGACCTAGATAACTGAACATTGAACGTGAATTTCAAAACGCTCTCCTGGAATCAATTAAAGCAAAGTTTAATAAATTAATCGTATTTGATTTCATGTGACTGCGGCGCCAGCATTTTCTTCCGGGGAGGTGAATGTCATGGCCTCTTTTTTAATCGGGGTCTATGGGGCAGGTTTTATTGATTCTGGAAGGAAATTAAATGGTCGTGTGGAATTGAATTATTTAAAAGAAGCCGGCTCTTAGGTCAATATTACAATCCTTCTACTGCAAAAAAAATGTGCTGTCCTACTGAATTACAAAAATATACATTTTTTTACTCGTGAGTTAAGCTGGGGCGATGACGTGACTGCCGAGAGATGGCGTAAGCTGTAATCCGCGGCGTGTCCCGGATTCTTGGAAACGCCGGCGGTGGCTTTCGAGGCGAGTGATCTGCTCTTTTTTTCGCAAGAGAATCTGAAGCTCTCGACGCACTGAAACTTTAAACGATAGCGGCCTGGCGCCGGTTGCGGAACCATTACCGCTGCTGTTCACAGCGCCACTAGTTCGTTCAAGCTCGTCTTCCTCTGAAAAAAATGTTGCCGGCATCTATGAGCAACGGAAGTAACCAGTTGTCTGGTTGCGGAAGCTGGAAAGGTTGCCGCGATCTATAAGCGATGGTGGCAAGCAGAGAACCGGCAAACACAACACTCTCGACAGCTACAGCAATTTATGATCAACGGCTACAACCAGAGTGTTGTGTCGACATTTGTTTAGTACCGGGCACAATCCTGGGAAACCTAGCCCTTAACAGCTCTGCTGTAAAGCAGAACGCCAAGGCACATAAAGAATATAAAGAATTAAACCATAGATTGTGGTCCAGCTAAATCTGTCCAGTTTTTTAATCTCTGTACTTTCACTTTTTTCGCTTAAATTCAGGCTGATTCTATCTCTCTGGCTGTGCGATGAACTGTGGAAGCTCTTGGAACTGAAGAGACTGCATAGAGCATGGACCGCCATGACTGCGGAGCAGGTAGCCCAGTGTGCACGTGACGGCTTGAACGGGGATGGCTTCATTGACGGCAATGGAGCAGACGGGTCCTTGGTGGTCGAGACGTCAAGCATGGTGGCTGGAGCCTTTCTTCGCCGGTGGCGTCCTTGCTGGAAATTAATGTGGCGAGGGCGGTTAGGGGCCTCACGATGGAGTGCTCGGTGGGCAGGACCCCTGACGCGGTGACGGACTCCTCGATGCCGGCGGAATCTCTGAAGGGTGAGACTGCCATCCTGGCGAGTGGGGCGCTGCTTAGAGGCACGGCTGCGGCAGGTCCAGAACCGGGCGACAACAGTTTGCCTCGAAGTCTTTCCACTGTCCGATAAACCGACCACAAGGTTGGACGGTGCGAGCCTCTCGCCATCCGACGCAGACCCCTCCCAGGACGACTCAAAACCATCCCAGCTAGGCTCAAACTCCTACTCTGTCTTTTCAGGGTTCAAATCTAACTCTAGTTTTGGCTCGCTCGATGCAAAGGAGACGTATGTGCTGCACTGCACGTCCCGTTATAATTGTGGTGGTGTGTACTGATGAATGGTAATACAAAGTCCGCTGACTTTGCAGACACCACAATCTCTTTATCAACAACCCACTGCAGCTGTCCAAAAGGAACCTGAAAGAGGAATGCCCCTTACTAGACCAACAGCAAGCAACGGAGGTCGCCTAAATCCCACTGAGAAGGGCGATGAACCGAGACCCCAAGCAGTAGCTGTAGTCACCTGCACATTTAGAGGACGGAACCAATTATAATATGTTTTCTCTGAAATTGATGTCAGGAAAGGTGCAAAAAAGGCTTTTGCAACATTGTGTTTTCCTGGCACCATACTCCTTCAAATAGTACATGCAGAGAGGTGCCTGAGGTATAGGTAGATGGCTTGCACTGTTGTTAATGTTTTGTACAGAATATCCTGTGTGGTACTGTGGTTTTCAAACAACTAACAGCCTTCATATGCACGAGGAATGAATCGAGTATGCTCACCCACGAAGACCCTGCCGTCGTCTACGTACAACCTTTGCTTGATGTTGCAGCACAAAGAACAAAAGCGCAAAACAAGTGTCGTGCAGCGACCAGTGTGAACTGGCTTTATGCATATTACAACGCATTTGGGGTTACGCATCTGGAAGTGTGAAAGAGATACAGACATTTATTTTCCTAAGTAATCCACTCATGGTTTACGGAGCAGTCACAATTTCAGAACCTTCCAATTACAAATTGATTCCAATTACTTTGACATATTAATAACGCAATCTACATTATAAAAGTTCAACCAACATTTCATTACTCGCTCGAATACTTTTTTTAAATTATTGACAAAAATATCACTTTGTGAATGCTCATTTGACATTCTGATTAACTCTGGTTATTTAGCTATCATTCACACAAACCTTTATAAAAGCCAACTTTTCGTTACTCAGTCCAAGGTCTTTGGTTTGACAATATTAACATAATTGGAACACATCTTCAAGGACGCAAAAAATGACCGAGAAGCAACGACTACCAACCAAAAATAATTTGGAGCTCGGAAGAATGCATGCTTAAGAAGTATGACATGCAACGTCGAGCACACGATCGTGCAGCTGGAGCACACAAGCCCGCGCCTCTCATTTATAAAATGACATGTCCAGACTGTACCGGCGTAACGCTGTATGCTTTTTAAAGGTGTACTGAATTAAAAGTTTGAGCTCAAAAAACGGCTGGAGCGAAAGGCGGAGTGCTGCAGAACCTACAAAATACCTTCCATACCGCCGTATTTCTATCATATGACCGTATGTTATGAAAAAGAAATGCCTGATTGAACACAGCCGACGAGGCCCACGAAACATATGCCGTCAAGATTACCATTCCCTCTTCTCCTTGCTTCGTCCCGTCGAACTAGTGAACCGAAGCAATCAGGATTGTAGAGATTCCGCTTCCCCTAATTCTAAGCTAAACCATTTTATACATCAATGCATGCGTGAGGTCTTGCACTTTGTAGCACCCGGTTCTACGCTTCTACAGCCTTATTTTGCAAAATCCGAATTTCGGCTTTACATTCTTTTACGACAAATGGAACTGATTTCGAATACGTTATAAGAGTGTACTTACCACATACACGTTGAGAGCGTAGAAATGTTTGCGGCACAGTACACCAACTTAGTTGCGGTGGGATCGTTCCTGAACGGGCCGAGGATAGCGATGATCGTCCTGTTCACGGAACCGATGATGCCACGTGTATTTCGCCGAACAGCCTTAGGCCCCTCTCCACGTCGTACCTCTAGCTCGGCGTATCAGGGAAGCGGCCTTAGCCGCGGCGGACCACCAGAAGAGGCACAATGTCGACGAACACGACGCGGTTAAAAACACCGACTCTCTTCAGTCTCATGCTACGTGCATGTCTCTCGTCACCAAGCTTTGGAAGAACATAGTGGTGTAGAAACGAAGTACACACATCGCTTAGAGCTCCACAGGCGCGAACGTCCACGAGCTTCGTTTCGCAGTATCTTCACCTCCGGTTCCGCGAGCCAACCTTGTCTAGCGCTTCATCGCACTTCCCCCGCTTTACAGCACCACATTTTTGTCAGTCAATACTTATCATCCAAAGGGAGCTCGAATGCACCGCGGTGTTGCGGTAAGTCTTCATGGCAACAACAATAATAGAAATTAGTTGATAAGTGGAAATATAACCCGACGACAACGCGGTTTAGAGCACATGACTACTAACCAAGGACACATACTTAGGAGCTCCTACTTTTCCAAACACTAGTCGGTGCAAAACGAAACGTCACGACTATGCCACGTCAAGAAAGGGTAGAGTTTTTGCTTTAGCCGACTACGCCCGCAATTTTGTGGGAAAATTACGTCACGGTTGCCCACACATAGCCTCCTCTATACACACAAGGCCTGGCAGATCGGCACAAAACGCGGTCGCGGAAATTGAAAAGGTAGAGCGGCAGACGAAAGGTATGTAAAGGGGGCCCTGCTGCGGCGAGACGCCGAAACACACTTGTCCCGAGTAATGGAATGTCCGCTCGTGCTTCTCGCATTCCTCGGGCTACCGCTTCTTTTCTCGTCGGGTTTGAAAACCATACTTCGGGTCGTCGCCGCTGCAAAAGCTGTGCACTGACTACAGGCTCCCCGAGAAATGTTCTGTGCTACCAGATCCCGAGCTCAAAATCTGCGACCTGGCACTCTGTGGCTCCGTCATCGAACTGCCAGGCTTTGTGAGTATAGAGATGGCTATAGCCCACAACGAATCAGACGTGGATACGTACACTTGCGTGACATTTTGAAAGGATCTTGTACGATGTCAAACCTAGCCGTCCTGATGGGGGTTCGCCCGAATGAAGCGAAAGATGGCGGTGTCGGACACATCGCTACCCATGGCCAGTGCCTTCTAAGGACTTAGGATTGCGGGAGATTAGGGGATGCATCTGGAACGTACCGTAGACGCGTATTTCAGCAGTGTTATGTTTACCTACACCTTCTGCACCAGTGCAGAAAAGTGCAGGACAATGTACTTCCGGTATGTGTATTCAGATACGACCGGAAGCACACCACCCTACACTTTTCTTCACCGGTGAAGGAGGTGTAGGTAAATCGAACGCAGCTATGGTCGGAAGGGGTGTTACCGGACGAGATCTGCCGCTAGATTAACCATCGCACGTCGCAGGAGCCAAAGTTCGGCGAGGGCGGCCATTGTAATGGCGGTGCCGACAAGACTTACCTTGTGTCCCTCTTGCCTGGATTCGTGTTAAACGCAATTATTGTCATTTATTTAGTTAAAAAGAGTTGATACTTGATTTGAAGCGTTTATAAGGAATGTAAAGTAGACATATTGTTCATTTGCATTTCTATTCAAAGATAATGTGATTTCGGTTTCAACTGTCTCTCTTCACGCGCTTCTCAACTAGGGTTCTTAGGCATATTTGTCGAGTAAGACCGGACACCTTAGTAGAGCTCAGTGACAGTTTGGAGGTACCAACAATCGTTGGATTGATTACAGTTAAGACCGTCAGTGCGTATAAGTCGCAAATCCTAGCCCGCCGACCCTTGTTCGACCAAGGGTGCCTCATCGTTGTTTTCGCAAGGCGATGACCAGGGTTGTAAAGTACCTAGGAACAAGTAACTGGAAATCGGTATCTAGGTACATTTGTTGTACCTGAGATACACATCTAGGTACTTTCATTTCTCGGTATTTGTATTTGTATCTCAGCTATATTTTTCAGTAAGTTGTAACTAAGTGAAGTTACTCCTTATAGGTACTCTCCTTTTCATTTAGTCAAAATAGTAGAAACTATCAATCATGAAATATGTACACAATACCATGAGCCGTGATTAACGTCAAGTTGGGTACGACCTGGGAGGCATCGACTTCATCGAACAACGTTTTACCGAACTAAGGACCGCCCACGATGTTTCATCGAACGACACTTTTGCGAATGGCGCTGTTCTTTTGAGTGAACAGATGATTAGCAATGCCGTTCTTGGGATACCAATTTATTGAATCGCTTCTGAACGACGTTTAGAAAAAAATAGCGTCCCGCTTCCTTCATCCCAAACCAAAATCGACTGCACTGCGTGTTTGAAGCTCCTTTGGGAGCTATACAAGGGAGGAGACAACTTGAAAGATGGGCGCTGTTTCCGTCGCCTGTATCTTGCCCTGGTTGTGGCTATTTTCTCCCATATTATAAATTATATTTGAAAATAAATTATAATAGCAATCATATAGCGATGTAAAATTGCGTATATAATAGGGATTCCACACAATAAATCAGACACAAATTTCGCAGTTATGAAAAAAAAAGTTCAGAAAAAAATAAAAATGCGTATATTTATTTTGGAATAACGCAAGAAAAGAAAAACGAGGAATCTTGAAGCCTTTTGCTCGTCTCCGCTAAAGTCAGGTGCATATGCACTTGACTCATGCGTTTCTTCATGCGGCCGACGTCTCCTCGGCACCGTCGTCGTCGGCACCGCCTCATCTTAATCAGGTTTTCATTATTTCTCGCACTGACACCAATAAAGCACATGTATCGAATTTGTTTCTATGTGTATCCTCTGTATGAGAAACTTTGCATTCAATATTTTTCAGAAATTTGAGAAAAATAAATAAAGAAAGCACCTTTGCTATACCTGTACCTGTACTTAGCTACTTTTTTAAGCGAGTATCTAGGTGCGTACATAGATACGTCTTCCAATGAGTAACTGCAACTTCAGCTTAGGTACATTATAAGCAACATTTACAACCTCGCTGATTGCATCCATTGTTTCCCAATGCTGACGGAACGCGCTCCAGAAAAAAAGGGCTAATAAATTGTCGGAAACAAAAAATTGTGTAATCTCCGGGCAGCCAGGAAAATATTTTCCCCGAATTTATACCGGCGGTCGCCACGCATTGGCCAAGCGACAGCTCAGATTAATTTATTTTTCAGCAATGAGCCACCACACATTGTCGCAGCGAAGTGGCGTGTACGGAAGCGGAGAGGTGTTAATATTCTTGTAATCACCCGCCACAGACTTTCGCCGCTAAGCGCCAAAAGCTGTTGGCGGGGCAGGTTTACATGCGCCCTGTTCACATACGCGCTACAAAATGTGCCTACAGCGTGACATTCATGCAAGGATTGTCGACGATACGTGTGTCCGTGGACTTTGTATCCACAAAACGTTGTTATTAAACCATGTTTCCATAAAATGCCGGAAATATTAAAATGTCGGTATTCACCTTGTATTTGTCGCACGATATCCAACAGCCAATTCACGGCGACTGCCAGTATAATTTCGGCAAGCTGTACTCCAGGCTGCCGTGGTAGAAGGTGCTGCCGACACAAAGTCTTGCCGTAGCGTGGTCAACACTAAGAGCGCGTGCAAGGTGGCAATATTTCACGCGCCCAATTACGAAAGAAAAACGAGAGGGCACCACCCTCAGCAAAGCACGCATGACGGCACCCGTGTCCGTGCCAATAGTGTTACATATGTTCTTTCGCATCCCACATTGCATACCTAATGGCTGTGGTGAAAAAGAACTTGACAATTTATTTTTCAGGCCCATAGTATTTTGATGATTATTAAACTCACCCATCAAAGATCAGGTATGAAGGAGTCCTTTGAAATTAAGAAGGAAGAACTAGGTGATTCGATGGCAGGGCTGGATTGGGCACCAAGTGTAATCGGTACGAGTCACAAGCTTCAGATATATCCTGTTCTTCCTAGAAAACGTCAGGACATGCGTAACAAATGAAGACGGTTTAAGTACAGCAGCTTCAGAAAGGGTCCAACCACAACAAACCTTACCTTAGAGAGAGGGCAAGCAGAGATGCACAGTGCGCGTCACTCCAAAGCCTATGTTCAGGAATGATCGCACGTAGTGGTTTCTTTTCCTTCGTCCTTTTGTCAAGCGCGTGAGCAAGCTCAGTGTGAGACTAAGTCTGACATGATTGAAATTACACGCGCTGACTCAAATAACAAAAACATGTCGGGTATAAATTATTTAAGAAAACAAAAACATCGAGATGATAAAAGTGAAAAGGGGTGCTGAGCAAAAAAAATAAATATAGGAGGATAGAATAAAAAAAAAAGTTTCGCTGTACAGAGTTTCCTATATAAGTTTTGCTGTGACTGTGAATATGGAGCTGGCCCATAGGAAGAGGACGTCAAGGCCTCCGAGGTCTTCGCGCGCTCTGGCACTGTTTTCGTAGCCAGCGCGCGAAAAGAATCCCCGGGGCCATGGCGCCAGGAAAGTCATTCGAGAACTTGATGGGCCATCAGAAAAATTTAAGCTCGTCATCTCCGGTGTATATTCACTTTGTAGTTGCTTGGCAATTTCACTTGGTATTTGAATTGGACTTAGGAAGAGCTGGAGTCTTGCAGGTAATAGGAACTTTTATCAACTCATTACCGAGTTCCGCGTAAGGGAAATGAGCGGAGATAACTCAAACCCCGACCAGAGTACCCCTAGTGGCAAACAGATAATTTTCATCGTTAGGTTCGGTAGCTCCTTTTTAGCAGCTGCACTCAAATTAAGTTATCTCAAATTGCGCACCACGAAAAGATTATGCGGAATTTGTAACAACCTTAAATCCCGTCGTAATAATAAAAATGATACAAGGCTAGCGCAATTTGTCAAACTTACTTCCTTGGCTGCGACAACCGCTCGATGGCCGCGAACTATCAGGCAGACTGTATTACAGATAATTTACATCGGCTGGATCGTTGGTTTATTGACCGCATTTGCAATACGAGCTTGAAATCACGAATGCTTTGGTCGTCCGCGAGCGTCTCTGCCTTTCGCCTGCTGTCCTCCTAGCGTAGCTATAACGCAGTGCATGCGCACTTACGGCTAATCTCCAATGGAGGAGTCCGACATTAAACTGAAAACAATCCCCATGAATAAAGTTGGACCCTCTCTACGATATAAGGTCTCTGCGAGCAATAGGCGACAGAGGTGACCTGGTCAGCTCGCCGGAGTGCTCCATCCTTTCAAGCCTGCTTTTAGAAGCACGCACGTGTGATACTGTGAGCACAGGGCGCACGCTTAAAAACATGCTGCAAAGGTTCTGGTAGTCCGGTACGAGGAACACGGTAACTGTTTGCGAAACTTCGCCAATAGGGACGTTTTACAAACAGTACACCACAGGATCCGTCAGACTCAGATCAGCGAGAGCGGAATGTCGCACGAGCTTCTGGCATTGTGCTCAAATACTTTTGTAACCATCCATAGTAGCCGCGGGATTGCGCTTCCAAACTAGTTGTGCGCAGAAGCTCCGGCTGTCATGCAGGAGCTGAGGATTGACAGACATGTACGCTTAGATAGACTGTTGTCGTTTTTTTTATTACGAGTCGAGTAAGTTCTATGAATTGTATGCGGGACAAAACGATGATATTTCAGACAGGAATATTTGAGAATAGTTAGGTGAGTCGAAACAAGAATATGCGACAAACACGATTTTTTTTTTGACAATGTGTATAGGAGGCATTGTCCTGAAAAAGTTTTTTACCAGGCTACTCCATGCTGGGGAGCGATTAGATCAAGCATAAGATCAAAAAATAACAAAACTACAGTTGTTGAAATCGTTGGAAAGATTTTTGTTTAAACGTTATAAGCATTTTGCACAATAATAAAAAAATGGTTGCTGATATTGTTAGGCAGATTCTCGTGCAAATGTTATAGCAGTTCGCACCACTTGCATCTACTCAAACGTTTCTTCATTAAGGGGGATTCAACCGCTCGTCACTCAGTGGACAAACTTCACCACACAAACCTGAGTTTCAGGAATGCACGAGAGTATTATTTTTTGGGAGGTCAGTTATGATAACAAAATGAAGGTTGTACGGCCCTTGGATTTTTTCTTTTAGAGCGCTGGAGATTTTTATTAAAACCCAGAAATATGACCGTTTTGACTGTTTTGAGCGCGTTTTGAGGCATTTTTGAAAATACAATTATTCAGAAGACAAACGTGACAAAACGCTTCGCCGTACATACCAGGGGGTGCCTCTAAATATAATATTAAGACCATTACGAAAAAAAAATATTGCTGTATTTGCGTAATAATGTGAATAAAATTACCCTGTTAATTTTATTTCGAACGTGTTAAACAAAATGGCGACACTAGTACTAAATGCCTCAAACAGAAAATTTTCTTGCTGTTGCTGTTGTTTTCTCTCGAGCTCTAATGCGACCGCGATGTCTCGTTGCTCGTGGATCGGTAGCACGTGTAGCAAAAGATCGCGCTGTAAAGCTCAGTGATCGTGGATTCAATCCACCGCCTTTGTCCGTTTCTATATGGATGAGCATCGTACCAGCGTGCTGTGATGTATCACTATTGCGTGATGCACGCTAAAGACGTCAGATAGGCAGCGGTATACTGCACTGCCTTTCAACTCCAACAAAGACACCAGATGCCCTCAGACCTTACTAACTTCCCGTTTTATAAACATAGACACAGCAGAACTACAATTGCTGGCTCCGTTGGTCGGCACTTTTTGAACGTTGCAAAAATGTGTAGCTATTTATCAGCAGACTCCTAGCAAAAGGCCTGAATAGGCTCTGAAGACGATACTTTTGTTGATTCTGTTTTTTTTTGTGAGTGCTATATTAGTGCGCATGGTCAAACGCTTGCATACGCTACAAGCGTGGCACGTAAGCACCCTAAGATCGCGCAGGGTTGAACAGACATATCCTAATATGTAGGGTGTCTCAATGTCCTCTTGCTTAGGGTGTTGCCACCCTTTGTAGTACCCGATGCCGAGAGAACGCGCTCACGGGTAAAATACAAATAAATCTACAAGAACAAAATATCGCCATAGCACAGTCAGCGCCAATCTAGTGCCCCAAACGCCTGCCGGGACATGCTCTTTCACGCGCTTCTGAACAAAAATAAAAATATGGGACGAAATGGCCAGATATCTCCAGCCTAAGCAAAGCGCACATGAAGGCACCCTACTAATATGTATTTGGAAATAAAAAAAAATTGGCGAAGAAGTTGCAAAGAAGGCTAAATTTCTTATTCTGAAAAAGATTTTTTTATGAAACATTATTTCAGATATTTTCATTCTCTGTAGACCTTGTTTGGTGGCTAGTGGATATGGAAAACAAAAAAAGAAGCACGATTTCTATTATCTTGAACAATTACAAGATATTTTTTAACCAACAAACAGGTGCTTACACTTAGTGGCAAATTGAATTTTGACGTTAGCGTTTTGGCACCTGAAACAATTTGTTTGTAAGTTTTACACTTCCCGTTTTGCGGATTACTAAGAAAACCAAACCGGCCATCAATAGGTACAAAATACGTTTCTAGATGAGGTGAGGCGTGCGTTTCTTGTTTTTTTCTCGTCAGCTTTCTAATTTTTAGGCAAAATAAATGAACATCTAAATAACTTCCGTGTCTTCATAAATAACCTCGGGAATTCAATCCATTGTCCGTTGGGAACACCTCTTTCAACAGTGATCTTACTGTGTCACGGTGGAATGAAGCGGAGCTACCTTACCTGTGTGGAAACAAGTTGGGGTGTATGTATGTTTATACAGCCTAGATTCCTAGAACATAGTCTGCCTCAACGGGCGACTTGTCTTTCAGCTGTAGGTGGGCTATTTAGCCAGTGCAAAACAACCGCTAGCCTGGGGTCTTTAACGTGCATCACGCCGTGGTGATAGACGACCGCACGCCGGTACGATGCGTCATCCAGATCGAAACGGGCAGGGGGGGGGCTATACAGCGCGACCTTACGCGCCACGTGCTCCGAGCTGGTGTGCTCTAGCCCACTCGGGAACCAATCTTTTTTTTCTTTACTGCACTCGGCCATTGATCCCTTTTTATCTGTCTGGACTAAAGGCCTTCGATGTGTTTGAGTTTGTCTTGCAGTGCACCAGTGCACGAGCCCCGTGTCTCGAGCGGCCCTTGGAAGCAGTTGTCGGCGCAGTACTGAAATGAGCGGCCCTTGGAAGCGCATGGTAGCGGAGCACCCGCTCCTCGCACGTGTCTTGCGCATTTCCACAACAATGGTTGGCGGTACTTGTAAGCGTGAATTTTATCAAGGGAATTTTGTCTGCACTTGCCAGCAGCGCCTTCAACTTATGTAATCTACGATGATAGCTCGAGTGCAACATGGCTTTGTGTATTCGAGTGGTTCTTTTTCGCTGATAGGCAGACAGACGGAAAGTGTCCTTTCTTGCCATACCCGTTGCCAATGGTGTCAGTTGCTGTGCACTCGGCGCGCGATTGTGGACGAGTACTTCGTTTCAGCTTGGGTCCAGACGCAGCCGATGCTACGAGCGCGAGCGTGTGGCCTTGAATAGTGCTTGCATTGCACGAGCGCGCGTGCTTGGCAGGGACGCTGAAAGCCCGAGCCCGCGCTTGTAGCATCGCCTCTTTCTGGACCCAAGCTGAAACGAAGTATAGTAGAGCCGCGCCACTTCGCTTGGACAGTGAACTCCTTGGTACAGTTCCCGGGTGGGAAACGGTTGCTTCTTGTTTCTTTTGACACGCCGCGCAGAAGTGTGGACCTCGCCGACGAGGTCCACACGTCTCGACGTGCAGAAGTGTGCGCCTCGCCGCGCAGAAATGTGGACCTCGCCACTAAATGAGCTATGCTTAGGGTCGGCACTCTGTTCCCCAGTATTGCTGTAGGCGCCGCCATCCTGGTGCTTGTACAGAGCAGACGCAACTGCCGATCGTCATGATTCGAAAGTGCGACCTCCTCTGGATTTAATTCGGTGTTCGGAAGCTCATGTAATAATGCTTTGTTTTGTCGCGAACTGTTGAGACATTTGTGGAGGACGAAGAAGCGTTTCCTGTGATTTCAGTTAAATTTTCAGGTAACTGGCAGCCATCGATCTTAAGCCACAATACGGGCAAGTGTCGTTACTCTGAAGCATAGCTTATTTAGCGGCACTAGGGAACATCATGGCGGATGAGCGCATTACCATCAGCTAGATATTCAGACGCCATGTTCTTCTATATGCCACTAATAGCTATGCTTCAGATTAGCGACACTTGTTCATATTGTCGGCTTAAAATCATGGTTGCCAGCTATCTGAACATTTATCTGAAATCGCAGGAAACGCTTTGCCGTCCTCCACAAATGCTTCAAACGGTTCGCGAAAGACAAAATCAAAATTATATGACCTTACTAACACCGGATCTAATGCTGAGAAAGTCGCACTTTTGAATCATGAGGATCGGCAGTTGCGTCTAGTCTGCACAGGCATTCAAATGTCGGCGCCCACAACAATGTTGGAAACAAAGTGCGAACACTCTAAAGCGCAGCTTATTCAGTGGCTCTAGTTCTTCCCAGAAGTGGCGCGCGGCACGTGTCTCGAGTCATTTCCACAGAAATGATTGGCGCCACTTTTCCCAGGATAGATGGGCTTTACTCCACACGTCCTGGGAGCGGGTTTGCAAACCAGTATTTAGACGAAGAGCAGGCCGATATAGGACATAGGAAATGCAAAACTGCCACTTTATTTCTTTTTTTGTTTTCTAGCTTTAAATTAAACGCTTAACAAAAACCTATTTTTTTTTTTGTGCAAAACAACGTTTGCGTGTTAAATGTGGTGGTCCAAACGGCCGTAACGCCGCACCCTGTGCTTTTGATAATTTTGAACGTGGATGGAATTTCGAATTAATTCGGCAATCAGAGCTTATTCTACGTTTTGTAAGCCACTGTAATGCTGTATATATCCGCGAGACAATATAATCATCATCAACAAACTCGGGGGGGGGATCTCGCGGTGTTCGCTCGAGCAGTCATCTGTAAAAAACCATCATGTTCCTTTCATAAAGTGTTCTTTGGATTGTGTCTGTTACCCGGCGTTACTCAGGCTGAGATGTAACAGTTGGCGACGAGACGGTGAAGCAACCCTGCAATCTTTCGCAGTTCCAGCCATGACGGCCCGTCCACCGCAGTTTGACGAGACAACGGGCTCATGGAACACTGTACAAGGTACGGCTGGAGGCCTACTTCGAAGGCCACAGCATCGAGAAACCGAAACGGCGGGCATTATTGGTGGCTGCCCTCAGCGACAACGTGGTGAAGGTGCTTCTAGGCCGTTGTCACCCTAAGAAGGTTAACGAGCTAAGCTACGAAGACGTCGTAAAGCATCTGGAAGAGTACTATGCCCCGCAAGTAAACGAGATCGCAGCAAGTTACAATTTCTTCATGCGAAACCAAGAGGACGGAGAATCCGTACAAGCATTCGTAACGGAGGCGCGTAGACTGGCCGAAGACTGCAATTTTGGCGAAATGCTGCACCGCATGACACGAGATCGTCTGGTTTGTGGGCTTCGTGATGACGACGTACGAAGACATCTGCTCACCAGGCGGACACTCACCCTTGAAGAGGCTGAAGATTTCGCCATTGCATCCGAGAAGGCTGCAGAAAGCTCACGGCGCATGAAGAAGCAGGAGGCTAGCGTGGAAGAGGGCGCTCACCTTGTTCAGTCGGGACGCTACCCGAAAAACAGGCCGAAACCTGGAAACAAAACCGGGGATCGCCGAGGACCCTGCGGAAGGTGCGGTAATGAGTTCCACCTGTCACAAGACTGCACACACCGGCGGGCTACTTGCTTCAAGTGTGGAAACCGCGGACATCTCGCCAGGGCCTGCCGAGGTGCCAAGAAGGAGCCTCGCTACACGCACAAGACTAACGCACTGGACGAGGATTACGCTTCCGATTTGGATGAGCCGGATACGCTGGTTACGCTGGTGGCGCACAAGGCATCCAGTACCAGTACAGTGAGGCCCATTCATAGAACAATGACCTGGAACAACGTACCACTCGCTATGCTAATTGACACTGGATCCCCGGTAAGCGTTATACTGAGAGACGTGTACGAGAAGCACAAGTCCGAGTGGCCCACTCTGAAGAAAACAGAGCTGAGACTTTCGTGTTACCTGGGACCTATTTCTATCGTGGGGAACATAGAGATGACAGTGAAGTTCGGGGGACAGGCAGTGACAGGATCGCTAACGGTGGTGAATTGCACGGGCCCTATCCTTTGTGGCAGAGACACGATCAAAGCATTTAACCAGTTGGGCGTGCCTGTGCTTTCCTCGGGAAACACACTGGCAAACTTGCATGCAGCTAAGCCTGCTGAGCCCAAACCTGACACATTGAAGATCCTGCTGGACAACTTTGCTGACGTGTTTGAGCCAACTCTAGGTCTTTGCAAGGGACCTCCAGTTCACCTGAACATAAAAGATGGAGCCACTCCTCGTTTTTTCAAGGCACGTACAGTGCCCTATGCCCTTCGTGAGAAAGTGTCCAACGAAGTCGACCGACTGGTCAAGGAGGGTGTACTGTCATCTGTGACGGTTTCCGACTGGGCTACACCCGTCGTGCCGGTGGTGAAAAAGAACGGGGACATCAGGCTCTGTGGAGACTTCAAACTAACAGTCAACGCCGCTACGAAGACGGAACAGTATCCCCTGCCCAGGGTGGAAGATATTTTTGCTGCGTTGAACGGTGGGGAAGTCTTCAGCACCCTCGACCTTAGGAATGCCTACAACCAGCTGGTCTTGGACGAGGAATCTCGCAAGATGACTGTGCTCAACACCCACAAAGGGATGTTTTGCTTCAACAGGCTTCCATTTGGGATTGCATCGGCGCCTGCTATATTTCAGCGTCGCATTGAATCCCTGTTGAATGACCTGCCGGGAGTACAAGTGTATCTAGACGATATCATTGTCGCAGAAAAGAAAAATGATGACACTGCCCTCCGCCGAGTGCTTCAGCGATTGCGAGACAGTGGACTGAAAGTCAACCGAGAGAAGTGCAAGTTTCGACAAGAGGAGGTGACATTTTTAGGCCATCGCATTGACGCCAGAGGTCTGCACCCCACAGGAGACAACTTGTCAGCAGTGTCCCAGGCGCCAAGGCCAACCTCTGTGACCGAGCTAAGATCTTTCCTGGGCCTGATAAATTATTACAGTAAATTTCTGCCTAACATGTCCACGAAGTTAGCGCCTCTGTACCAGCTGCTAGCTAAAGGTGCAAAATGGCAGTGGGAAAAAGAACAGGAAAAATCGTTCACTGGGACAAAGAAGGCGTTGGAGACCGCGCGGTTCCTAGTGCATTTCGACCCAAACAAGCCCTTGAAGTTGGAGTGCGATGCCTCTCCAAAAGGCGTAGGGGCAGTGTTGTCACATTGCACCAATGGCACAGATTATCCAATTGGTTTTCGGTCGAGGACACTAACGCCGGCCGAACAGAATTATTCACAGCTTTGCTTTGGAAGAGTGAAGTGGGACGAAAAGGAGAGATTTTTAGTTCTGGAGGGAGCACTCAATGAAGCACGACTCTGAATGTAGATTTTGATGGCGCACAGCACTCGAGATTTATTCCTCACCACACTTGAGTTTAGTGTAATACAGTCATTGCAGTCTACGTTGCAGTCACTTGTCGCGTATCGATAGATATGAACACGACAGTGTATTTAGAATTGAAATAGTATTATAGACGATCAATGAGCCCTCTATTTCGAAGAAATATTTCCAGTGCAGCTATGGCCTTTTGTTGAAGACGCGGAGGGCCCCACGAACCCAAGACACTCTCTAAGCTAAAGGGCTTGCTGTCTAATTCTTGAATATCATTTATCAATATCTGCCTGTATTCGTCGAAAAGCTCACATTCATAAAAGATTCATAAAGCTTCATGTCTGAAGCTTCCTCTTTCTTTTATTTTATAATACATAAGTTAAGAATCAACAACCCTTCCTGTGTTTAGTTATCTTCCTCCTGTGCCTGTGCGCTGTTTTAGGTATGGCTTTTAAGTGCTAGCTATACTTCGTTTCAGCTTGGGTCCAGACGCAGGCGATGCTAAGCGCGAGCTCCGGGCTTTCAGCGTCCCTGCCAAGCACGCGCGCTCGTGCAATGCAAGCATTGTTCAGGGCCACACGCTCGCGCTCGTAGCATCGGCTGCGTCTGGACCCAAGCTGAAACGAAGTATAGCTCAACTCTCTATGTTACTACGAGAACAAGCGCCAAATAAAGCGCTACGGATTGGATTGTTTCGGCTACACTCGAAGCGAGATGGCCTAACGAGTCGAGGCCGATCCAAGGATCCAAGGCCAGAAGAAAATGGCGGAAGAGAAGGCTCCCGCACGTGTTCGCTTCTCGATCGACGATGATATTTATGTGCTACGCGCGATGTACGCCACTAACCCATTAGAACATTCCAGGAGATGGACTTCAATTGCCGAAAGGGTCCCCGAAGCAATCATGAAAAAATTATCCACGCGGGCCATCCGCGACCGGGTCGACCTAGGGCCACTCTATATGGCAGCGTAGCTGCCAGAGTAGTGCCATGCTTTTCCATGCCGCCTCTCACCGTGATTGGTCAGACGCGGTACCATAGCAACAAGCTGAGCTGGCTCGGTTACCTTAGCAACCGAGTGACTACTTGTCACGTGACCTCGCAAGAGCCGTGATGTTACTGGTAAGATGGCAGCGCCCAGAGCTGGTGGATACGAGTTTGTTCGGTGCGTGGTAGCCGTAATGTGCCTCTGCTTGCCGTCGATTTCGAACTTCTTCGTGCTCTCTGACGCAGGTATAATGTGAAGATCTGAAATAATGAGACTTTATACCTTTTCTGTGCAAGATCGCTCTGGATATGAGCACCTGTGCGACAGCATTAGTCATATCGCCGTAGCGGTGCTCAGATTCTCGGATGTGTTCGAGGATCGATAATACTTTTTGCATGCAATTTTCGCATACTCCTAGCCTTGTTTGAATGTTGCAATGTCTTATAATCGATGCGAATTTAATGCTTCGCATGTTGGAGCTTGGGGAAGTTCCTTCAGCCCCTAGGTCGCCGCGTAATCGCAGAAACGTTTAGCGAGGAAGCTCCTGCGATCTTTACGTTTTGTACTAATCGACGATTTTACGATATAGCTTTAGGATAACATTTTCGCATTTTCTAGCTTCCTTTGAATGTTGAAATTTTAGAGAATCCAAAAGAAAGGTATACGTCGTGTGTAGGGCCTAGGGAAAGTTGGTTCAGTTCTGGGTCACCGAATAATCCCTGCAAGTTTAAGCGAGGAAGCGCCTGCGGTCTTTAACCTTTTGTACTAATCGACGATTTTACGAATTGATAGTTCTGAAGACTTCGATAAAAGTTTTACGTTGCAAAAGCTTGCATTTGATCACAGTGTTTTTTTTTCATGTGACAAGCTGGCGTTTGCTCAAATGACGTATATGAAATGACCTGCTCTATAACAATGCATCAACGCATGCTATTAAACTTATATGCTCAGAGGTGTGTTCGTCTTTGTAATTAACAAGTTAAGATACTTTTTTTTTACGAATGTAATATTTATTTTTTGTAGCTGGGCCCGTTTTGTGCTCGTTAATGTCCGTGGGCAATGATGTTATCTTCACGTGTGTATGGTTCTAAATATCCTCTTTGCAATGCCTTCAAAAGCCATAATGACGTCAGCCGACCCCAGCTCACGCATTTGGCACGAAAACTGCGTCACTTGGACGTATGCGCTCGTCAACAATCAATTCGTCGACGAATATTTGAATTCGCGTTCGTGGTCAATGAGTGCACACGAGTGCACTTGCGAATGCCAGCTCATGGTGTGCTTAAAAAACACGGTGGAAGCTCGTAGAAGCTCGGGGTCATCGCACCGGTGCCCTAGCATGTCCCGACCACGTGATTCCACTGTTCTCTTTGAGTTGAGGATTAAAGCTAAGGAAGAAGAAGTTAAAAAATCATTTCATGGCCCCTTTAACACGGGTATGCGTGCAACACCAAATAAATATATTGACCTTTTGCATGCCGGTAAACTTCCGGACGACCACTTGGCCTGTCGGCAAGAACACCTCATACCCGGTGTCCGTCTCTTTTGATGGCGTTAACGATCCTCTGTAGACCACCGTGCTGTCCTTCTTGGTTTAACCCCGTCGACTGTTTATGTCCCAAACGAGGGTGAGACCGTCGTCGACGTCGCTCCTCGCCAGTCGGTGAGATACTCTCATCTGGAATGGATGATTGGGTCTTGAAGAAGTATGATGCTAAGCATACATTCTCTTACTATGGGGAAGTCGAGCAGCAGTCATGTCCCAAGGCAATCGTCCTGTCGTGGCCGGCGTTTTCGGATTTTGTTTCACAGGAGCGAAGTCCGTAAGTACAAGGACGGCATGTTCGTCCCACAAAGCGGCCGCCATCCCGGCGGCGCGGAAAACCACTCGCCTTGTCAGTGCACCTACGATCCTGGGGTGCAAATCGTCTGACTTCTCAGAAGAAACAGGCACCGCTCCTCCTGAGGCCCGTGCCGTACCGCCATACAAAGCGTCTTTTAGGTCGTTTACCACTTTTCAATTAACGAATGTAGATACCAACTGGATGAAGGTTGCCGCCCGGCGTCGCTTGCAGTACGATTACCATGGAAACCTTCCAGGCCCAAAATGGAGATCACTATAGGCGTTTCAGACGTCGTGCATCTAGGTAATTTTGCGTCGTGTCGAGTCGATCACGGCACGAAGATCCGGGCCGACTCGTTGATGTGCTCCGATGACGGTATCTGCAATTGCGCCGAGCAAACGGGCGTCATCATCGTCATCGGTGCTGTCCGGAGAAGATTCGACTGGGACCCTAGACAAAGACTCGGCGTCGGGTTTTATGCACAATGGTTGCTGTCGAACTCTTGCAGGAGGAGACTCCAGCAAGCGAGGTGTCCTGACGGGTCCTTAAGGCTGGCGAGCCAACAAAGTGCGTGGTGGTCCGTGAGAAAGCGGAACGAGATCACGTTCAGGTACGGGGGAACTTCGTTAACACCCAGACGACAGCGTGTCATTTCATATCGGTCGTTGAGTAACTGGTGTCTAGCTTGGATAGTGCCCGGCTTGCATTAGCGATCACTCCTCTCTGCTCCGTCTTCTTTCTCGAGTACCGAGCCGATTCCGGGGTTGCTGGCGTCCGTGTGAATACCCCTGCCGCTGATGAATCAACGCTGCCCAAGGATAGGGCGACTAGAGCCTTTCCTTCAGTTCGTGTAAACGCTTGTTCTTGCTCCTCCCCCACTGGAAGGTTGGGTGGGGGAAGAGCCCGCCTCCCCGCTGGAAATATTGGAAAAATAGTGAACGAAATGTCTGTGGTAAACAAACAGCCCAATAGACCTTCGTACGGCTTTCTTTAAGATGGCTTCGGAAATTCGGTGACATGTCCTAGGATTTTGAGCTTGCCGTAAGCCAGCCGGCATTTGCATGGCGTAAGTGTCAGTCCAGCATTCTGGATAGCCTGTAGCACGGTTCGCATACGTCTCAGGTGCTCGTCGAAGTCACTCGGCGAATACCACGGCGTTGTCGAGGAAGACGAGGCAGCTTTGCAATTTCAAGCCGAAAAGGACGGTGTCCATTACGCGCTGGAAGGTCGCCGGAGCTGTGCACAGTCAGAACGGCATCATTTTATATACGTACAGTCCGTGCGGCATGACGAAACGAAGGATCTCGTTTGTCGACCTCGATCCTTGCTGTACCCACTATTCAGGTCCATCGACGAAAAAGATCAGGCGTGCCGCAGCCGGTGCAGTGTGTTGTCGCTGGGTGGCAGCGGGCAGACGTCTTTATTGTTACGGCGTCCAGATGATGATAGTCTACGCAGAACCGAAGTGTCCCGGCTTTCTGTTTGACCAGGACTACCGGTGAAGCTCAAGGAATGTTTGTACGGATGGATCATGTCGTCGTCTTCAACCTGCATCTGGATGACTGTTCTGTCTTTCACAGAGACACGGTACGGCGACCGATGAACAGGAAGCGCGTCGTCATCAGTAATTATTCAATCGTTTCGCAACCGTTGTTTTGCGTACCTTTTGACGACGTAGGGAAGCACTCATTGAACTCAACGAGAATGTCACTGAGTTGTCGTCGTGGTGGGGTAGGCAGGCTTGGATCGATATCGAACTGCCAACGCGGCGTTGTCATGTTTGTCCACAAAGATAGGTCTTCTGATATTCTGGCGATTGCGGCTGAGTCCGGGAGTTCCTCGGCTTGATCTACGGCGTTGCCTTGCGTAAGGTGCCGAGCCTAGAGTCAGACGTTTGCCACTAGGACCACAAATGCAAATCCTGAAGTTCAGCTACTCCTTTGCGACGCCTGCTACTCTTCCTAGAAGCAACTGGAGGCTTCCTCGAGCAGAACGTCACCAGAGAAAGCTTCAGTGATCCCAACAGGTCGGACAACACTTGACGGCGGTGGTAAGTTCACATGGCTTGTGAGGACTCGCTGAGCAGGTGACGTCGCTTTGGGTTCCTCCTCTGGTTAAACCGGTTTTCGTAGCTTCAGCCGGTTTTCTCCGACGCTGATGACGGCGCCATACTCTCAGAGAAAGTCCATTCCGAGGATAACGTCTCTCGAACAGTCTCGTAGAACGACCAACTTTACTCAGACACGTCTGGACGTTAATCTTGACGCGAGCCCTGCATCTTCCGACTGGACTGCCGTGATAAGATGTCCCCCGGCGGTCCGTATCAGTGGGCCATCCCACGTCGTCCTCACATTCTGGAGGTGTTGGGAGAGCCTCCCCTCAGGACGGATTAGTCTGCTCCGCTGTCGACGAGAGCCGAAGCGTCGTGGTCGTCGATACCGACGTTTAGGTTATTTTTTGCTGTTGCAGGAGCGTCTTTTCGGACTCGCGGCGTTCCAGTGGGGCCCTTCGACGTTCATGGAAGGTCTTGGCGTCGGTCGTCTTCAGCGATACCACCTCCAGGGGTTGCTGGCGCCTGGTTTCTCTGGCGAGGAGCGAAAGGCGACAGGCTTTCACGTCAGGGTCGACGCATAGGCGAAGCTGGAAGTCTTGGCGACCGCGACCGAAACTCCTGGTGGGACGCAGGCTCGGGGAACTGAGGTCGTCGCAGGTACTCGTCGATCTCGCAAGGGTGTTCATCATAACGGGGGCACGGGGCGTTCGGGTAGAATCCGCGCAGTGCGAGTCATTGTTATGGGTATCGGAGGTAGGTGCGGTCCGCTTTCCCGGAGTGGAAGCACACATGTCTTCGGTCGGGAGTTCGCCACACTTCGGTCTTCCGGGGTGAGCGGGGCTCCCGGCAGGCGTACTGTACTTGGTCGCCGTTGCACCGCTCGTGCTTTGGTGTAGGAGACTGCATTTGGGGTGGCGCGACATTAGCGCGAGGAGGAGGCAATGGCTGTCGGGCAACTGCGGCGTAAGTCAACATCGGGTCCTCGGGGCTGCCACGGCGATGAAAGCCTTGGTTGGATGGTCTCTCTGGATCTCTCCCGCCCGGCCTCGGCGATGGAGAGCGAATCTGGTCGGTGAGCTGCGGGTGGCAGTCGCAGCTCTTCTTGAACGATGTCATGTATTCTGCCAAATGTTGTCTACACCGATGATGTCCAGGTCAAGCCGTAGACATACGACAGTTGACGCAACAAAGGTTCCGGCGAGTAGGTGGTATACTGTTTCACCTTATGATGTACCGCGGGAAAGGCTACAAGCGCGAGCTCCTTGCTCTGGGGAACATCTCGGCGGCACAAGCTCTCGTGACTTAAGAGCAGCTGCCAATGCTATGAGCTCGCGCTTCTAGCCTTCTCTGCGGTACAACATACGGTGAAATGAAGTATAGTGGATTGCACGAACCGACCGTGCACGCTAAATATTTGTGGCTTACGCTACAAAGTCTTCAACAGTCGTTGGAGGGTGTCGGACAAGACCGCCGAAGATTTTACTCTACACGCCTCTCATGAGGGCGCGCAGCTTCTTCTCCTCGGCGGCCTGTTTTTCAAAACTGGCACTCAGGCGCAGGACATCTTCCACAAAGCTGGCAATGCGGTCGTTTGGTCCATGTGTTCTTGTCCGAAGGAGATCTTTGGCCCGCTGTCTACGGTGTTGGTTTGAGCATGTATCCCTCAAGCCGGCAATACAGGTGCCGCACGACGTACGTGAAGCCTTCGTGGTGCTCAAAATACTGCCTCGTGCTGGCCTCCAAAGCCAAAAAAAGGTTTCGGAGGTCCATTAATTATGGCGGGCTACGCGTTATTAGTGTTGAAGCCAGTCCTACACATCCTCACGTGCCTCGCCACGGAATGTCGTCGGGGTTCTTTGAGCTGCGGGCAGGTAGACTACGGGTGAAGCGGTCTCGGTCAGGGCCGACTGGTTGTTTATCGTCCGGGTAGTTAACTGCTTGACTTTGGCAGGCGGGGCGCCAAATTCCGGCGGTAGATCTCTGGTTCCGACGACTTCATTGCGTCCTGGTGGTGTCTTCGGTGATGTCTTCGTGGGCTTGGTGTCGGACTTGCACTGCGGGCTCTCGGAAAGGTACGGTGCAGGGACATGAGATACACTGCACCTCCAGCAAAATGTCACGAATAAAGTGTTGAGGAAACAAGGAATAACTGAGGAAACTGGAAACGTTTAAAGGGTGTACTTGTGTCCAAAAGAAAAAGGGAACCAGAATATAACAACAGAGCGTCGCAAGCGTCGATGTCAACTTAACCGCAGGACCGAGCGCCGTGGCGAGACTGACTGCGGCTTGTCACGTGGAGTCCCTTATGTACAAGAGTGGGACTCTGGAACAGACGGCGTATAAGTTTCGGCGCGTAGAACACCAGAACACTAAATTGCAAGAATAAATTAAAAATGCGTCGCTCCCAGGAACTGAGACCCACCTTTTCGCGTGGGAGGCAAATACCGATTACCATTACGCCACGGCCAAGCTGCCTACTTGGGCAGCCGCGCGCATGCCAATCCTATTCAAGATTGTCACGCTTGGACGCCACCACGGTGGAAGAAACACATCTAGGTGATGAATCTGGCCGCTCTTCCCGCAGAGAGCAAGCGACCAGATCATGTTCGGAGCTAGCCTCGAACGAGGAGTAGTTAGTCCCGCGCCACCGCGGAGGGCGCTGAGGTTCGAGGACTCTCCTCGGTGGCCAGGGTGTCGGAGGCGTAGCGTGCTCGCCTTGTTTGCGGTGTTGTGGTGTGGTTTGATTTTGTGCGGCCAGTGGCTGGCCTTTTTCTTTGATTTGGTGCTTTGTCGATCACAGTTGTCAACATAGTGCATGAAGGTGAGCCTTAACCCGAAGAAAAAGAGGTAGAAGGGAAGAGAACACAGGCTTACGGACCCTTTTGACTTGGTGGCGGCGTGGCAGCGGTTAGGTTTTAGAAGACGCGGTGAGCGAGGTCATTATGGACCACCGCTGGGAAACACAACTGTAGCGGTCGGCTTGGGAGGGACCCGATACTACGGAGCCATCTATCCCCGGGCGAGTGCATCACTCGGTGCGCCGAACATAATGTGGTCACCGCGTCGGACAAAAGTCGTTACCGAAAGGTTTCTTTCACTGTGGACACCACCAAGCGGGCAGGCTCGCAAATACAGTATCTTGACCGTTCGATAACTATTGACGTCAACAGCGCGACACGCATTGCGCTTCTCGCTTGCCGAATTTAAAGCGAGGGGTAAGAACCTCCCGCTCACGCCATTTTGTTTCAGTAACCCTTTAATCGTGAGTTGAGTATAGACCTTTTAAAAAAGGACTGCTGCCCGGATTTATCATCCATGTTCGTTCTAAAGGCGCGTGAATGTCTTGCTTTCCGAAGCTACCGACATGCGTGTTCTTGCTTGAGGAGATCGCACGCTGGGCTGATAGCTGGAAAATATTGGAACGGCTTATTAGCGGCATGCGCTCTTTGCTGTGGCCAGCTTTTCGCGATTGACCAAACGACGGGCATAATAGCATTGTCAGACTGTCCACCTCGACGGTGTTAGTTTCTTCATGCCATGACTCCTAGCTTCCCCTGTGGGTTTTAGGCACACCATCGAACTTGCCATCGCAACTGTGCGTTAGTAGCATAGGTCACAAGTCGTGATGTTATGGCGAGTCAAATCCCTGTAGTGACGTCACAGATGCAAACCATAAAAGGGCACCACCGATGCATCTTGGCCAGAGTCGTTTATACTCAGAATGATTGGCCTTCTTAAGGTGATTTTGATAGCCTGGCAACCACACCAGTGTATTCTGACAACCGGGGAGGACTACATTCGTCCTCCGTTTTGTGGCTTTGACGCATTTAAATGTTACCTATATATGAGTTATCAGGAATAAAGGAGACAAGAAAGTTGCGCCATTTTTTGTTATTCCGAAATCCGCTGGATCTGGCGGGTGACAAGCTCTGCCTATTGACCGAACTATCTCAGTATAAATGGTATTGATCCCTTCACTTATAGACAATATTGTCTCCTGTCGTTCACAGTCACGTGGGTTCCGTATATGGTATGCGGGAAGAAAAAACAATAAAACATTTCAACGTTGGTATAAAAATCTGTAGAGGTCACGGTGCAGAAATTGTAAGTAGTTGTACGTACTACTTGCATATAGTGTCCCAATAGTGGGGGTTTCCCGATGGACGAGGATTGTTAGTAACCAAACAGGACATCGGGCAAAAACTGTAGAAATACATTTGCATAATTAATGTATATGGTTTTCCAACAGAGTGTATTCCCCGGGAGAAGAATCTTGACTCTCGTTCTCTCGTCAGAAATCAAACAGGGCTCCGATATTCGGTTTGTACCTACGGCTGCTGGATCTAAGTACCTCCGATCTGCGTGTTATCTCTACAACCCGTAAAGAGATATTCTAAACATCTGCACTAATTGTGAAACTTTATATGCGAGTGATATGGCGTAGTGTTTAGATATATTTATATCAGACCGATAACATTTGCGGTGATACGAGAGAGCAATTATCTTGTTGCTAACTGATTTTGGCAACAAGCGGTTCATATGGATAATAAATAGGACAAATGCATTGCTCATGACATTCAGTTCCGATGAATACAGTGTCTATTTACCCCAATGTTGGTGTACTCCAAAATAAGTAAATGGCACGTGCTGGTTAATCATCGCATTAATTTAAAATCAAATACGTTGTGGGCCGCTCCGTCTTATTTTATGTACATTGAAAACGTGCTCCGGTGGTACGTAAGGAAGTCACAAAAAGCAAGGTATGCGATCACAAAAGATGAGCCACGCTCGTATTTTTCCCCAGTCATGCTTTTTTTGTTTACCACGTCCAGTATTGCTTGTTTCTGCTCCGTCTAAACGGTTCCAATGACAGCTCCCTACAATTTCGTCACCTCCGATTTGTTTGTTTTGCATATCCTCTTTCTGTTAGTGCAGTGCATCGTTGTTGTCCCACTTGGAGATGTTTTTTCTGTGAGTCATGGAAAAGGAAAGCCAGTCGAGTCATGGCGCTGACTTGGGGACGTGTACACTGTTAGTCAGGATGGCTTTAAAACACGAGCTTCTTATACCGAGGCAGCATGGTGGCTCACGACTCATGTTGCACATTGGAGCATTTGACGTTAAAGTTGAGAAATATGAAGTCTAAGCACCAAAGAATGCCAGTACGCAGAGCGTCTCCTCAAATTTCGTCCCCGTCTTTTTCGGGTAAGCATACCCATTATCATCGTTATGCACAGGTACAGCATTATACTCCGTGCTGCGGTAAAGTAGAGGACTGGAGCCACCTTATGCGTCCGCCTTGATAACATTGTTAAGGTGGTGGTCCCACGTCTCCAACCTTAATCCCGGTGGCAGAAATACTAACGCTCCTGTATGCGGTGCACATTTCTGGTCTTTGCGTGCGCCACGTATTTCGTCCTTTTTGAAAATAAATGGCCAATTTATCATCACCTCACTTAATGCAAAATGTGATATGCATTTTTTTTTAAAAGTCAACGCACAATAAGAAACAGAAAAGTGCATGTTTTGATATCTTCGAAGACATACCTCTATGCATTCCAAGTTTCTAGACTTGTAATGCATCCAAGACGGGTTATTTGTTTATTATTGAATATATAAAAGACTTGTCTGGTTGTGTGTGTAATATTTTTTGTAATTAACATACACAGAATGTTTTATTAATTATTCAAAATGAGCTTCTTATGCAATTTTGACGTGCCGCAACTCAGTTTCATATTTGAGTGCAGCAACGGCATCTAAGGACATGCTCCTGGTAAATATAGAAACATCAGTATTAATATATATATTATATATAAGTACAACGCCAGCAGTTTTTTTTTATATTTTGCGCATAACGTCACTTACGATTATCACAATATTTCAAAGAATTCCCTTCAGGCGTTCTTGGTTTTCTCAGATAGCGTTTTGGCATGTTGACCTAATTTTGTTTTTTAAACTGTATGCTAGAGGACGTGGGCTGGTTCTCTGTCAGCCTGGTTTGGTACTATTTATACTTAGATTTCTTGAAAATAATGTTATATCATAGGACTATTTTAAAGCTCGACTTTTTATGCAAAGAGAAAAAAATGATTTCAAATAAGAAGACAGCTTTTCTAAACGATTCTTTAATTAGAGTTTTTCTCGTTCAAATTAAAATTATTTCCTATGATTGCGATTTTTATAGCATACTAATTTTTCTGAACATTAAAAAAATACGAGTTGTAGCAGACGACGCGCACTTGGGCCATTTTTGAAAGGTTCCTGAAATTCTAGGATGAGAAGTTCGAGAAAAGTGGCGATGATTCTGTCCCTGATGCCGAAGATTCTTGTCTCAAACACGAATTCCGTCGTTGCCAGCAGGCGGAAGGAGATTGGCACGGCAGTTTCCGTGATTAAATATCCTTCACGAGAGCAACTGGCGAGTGCAAATTCTGCCTGACAATTCCTGCGACAAACCTGTTTATTTACAAGTCAGTTTGCACGAACTTTAAAAAGATCATTTTCATTCATTCCTTCAGTAGATTTGCATGCACTGCCTGGTATCAGGCAATGGCCGCATATGGTGTGAACGTTGTCTTTGCGATCAGCCATCGAGCCTATTACGATATATGTCAGTGACAGTACCCCATGTTTTAGTGCAGCAGGCTCGTTCCATTTAGCTGCACCTCTGACAACTGGTGCAGAACAGTGTTGGGCTAACGTACTTTCGGTGTGTGTACTATTGCACACATGCAAATAAATAAACCTTTTTTTTAGAAACCGCCTGGATAGATAAAGAATGTTACAAAACGAATTTACAACGAAGCAAAAAAAAAAATAGAGCTTACATAGGTTGCACTGACGTAATTTGGTCCTCCTTTCTGGTGGCCGAACTTCCTCGAGCGTAGCCTTTACTGTGCATATTCTACGAGCAGTACACGAGCGTAGCGAGCAGAGCGGAAACGAGTGAGCACAGCTTCATTATACTTCGTTTCACTTTATCTGCGAGCGAAGCCAAAGCTAGAAGCGCGAGACCAGCGCTTTGTGCGTTTCTCCCCAGCTTGCGCGCTCGAGCAAAGCCTGAAGGCACGGAGCTTTCGTGCTCGCGCTTCCAGCTTTGCCTTCGCTCGCACATAAGGTGAAACGAAGTATAACGGCAGGTTTTGGCCACCAGAAAGGAGGAAGGATATGACGTCACGTGTAACCCATGTATATTTACTGCGCACAACAAATGTGTACATGGCGCCCGCGGGAGCCGCCGCAGGTCACGTGGTAGACCTGTGCGCCGTCGCGCAGAGCCGCTGCCGCCTCAAAGTCACGCCGCCGCCGCACTCTGAGCGTGGTGCGTCGCCGTTTCGCCGCGTTTTCTCCACGCCGCCTCTGCCACGCAAGTTCCTCTGCTCCGCGGCGCCGCCGCCGTCATCTGAACGGCGCAGAGGTCTATAACGTCGGCTTGCGCTTTTTCAGGAGCGTCCTTTGGGTTCTGTAAAGTTACTTACCAATCTTAGTTTTTTTATTTCACTTGAAACAAAGATGTATAAGTAACTTTTAGAGAGTATAGAAAGCTTCCGAAAGAGCGCAAATACCTACCTGGTATATAGCGGCCATTCACGTCACAAATAGCGGCCACTTTTTCCCCGGCGCCCTCGGGCGCCAACTTCAGATTCGTGTAGTGCCGTAAATAAAGCTCTAATTCTGTTTTGTTATAAATTCGTTTTATGACTTCTATTTCCCAACAAGGCTGTTTAAAAATATATATATATTTTTCTCTTGCATGTATTCTTTGAGAAACGACTGGAAGTACGCCGCCCTACACTTTTCTGCACAAGCAGAGGTGTTTCAGTGTAATTCGAACAACCCTACTGCACCTCCGGCGTTTTCATTCGCATAAATAGAGTGAATCGCGGTTGTTTAAGTTGCCCCGTAGCACTAGGTAAAGGACTGTTAATCAACAAAATCGGGACAGATTGTCATTTGTGGATTGGTTCGCATTCAGGTTTTCAGCTTTGTAATTATCACAGAAAGAAGCATTTTTAAAGCCGTCTCTTCTAGATTTAAACGTTGACTCGTCCACACCAGAGCAGTCGCCCAAGTGATAAGACAGTTTGTAATCTGGGGACGACCACATATCCTCGCAGTCCTGCAGCGCTTCTCATATCGCGGACAAATGGCATTCCGGTCGGCCTGTGTCAGTCCACGGAAAGGCAGATGCCGGAGCGGAAATCAATACACTTCGTGTGGCAGCGGCAGCAGCAGTAACATTAGGCACTTATTACAGCAATATCAAAAGCAAAATTAAACTGAAAATTGCACAGAAATAAGTCCGCCGTGTACCACCAACGACGCTGCCGCTGCTGGAAAAGTGTCGATGCCTTCGACCTAGTGGCTCCTATATCACATACATCAGGACGATGCTGCCACACTTCAACGGCTGACCAAACGTATATGTGATAATGATGATGATATGACAATATGATATGACTTCTCGCCCGGGGGTTCTGACGTCAAGCCACTGAGTAATTTTTAGACGAATGTAGATACACTGCAATGTGAGCGATTGCGAAAAACATTTAGGGGTGTATCCACAGCGTCACACGCTTACCTGAAACATCTTTTCGAAACTCCGGTGGCGCCTAATGCCACCAGGTACTTTACAGTGTACTATGCAAGGATTCATTGCGACGGCACTAATATCTGTACATTTGAAAGTCAGGCGTGGTTCCGAAACGAAGCTTGACATTTTAGGTGATCTGGAAGCTTTTTAATTACCCCAATTTTAAACCATTCGCCCTGTCATAGGATATCCTAGTTCCATCTAGAAAAATAAAATTAAGTTATGTGCATTATTCATCAGCTGACCAAAAGTAGTTCTTACACTATTTGGTTGCCGGTGAATGAAGCTGAGCCTTTAGGTTTGGAGGCATGGACGTCTTGATAAAATGGCATAAAGCTAATCAAAGCATGAAGCATGGACATTAGCTTAAAGATTCATGAAAATATTTTCTTACTTTCGCTAAATACTACTAAGAATCACTCCATAATGCTTATAACTAAATAAATGTATTTTTTTTTTCTAGGCAACGGCAGTTTTCAGAAATAACCGAAAAATATAAGCATCGTTCATCCCTTCAACTAGGAGCCAGAACGAGCGGCCAATGATGCGAATCCTATGCGCCAACGTTAATCATAGCCACGCGCTGGGCTTGGAAAAAGTAGAAAACGCGTGCTGTGCTCCAGGTATTTTAGAAATAAGCTATTCTCATAACCGCAGTGGCTGTACCCGAGCCAATACTCGAGTGTTCTTCGGAGGAATGGAATGTTACGAGCAGAAGTTAAGTACTAACTCAGTTCTCGTGTTCAATTCACAAGCCGAAATCACGACTCCGTGATGCACGTTAAAGATACAAGGCTAGCAGTTGTTACTGCACTGGCTAAATGTCTCGTCTACAGCTGGGAGTCTCGTCGCCCGTTGATGCAGAGCAGGTTCTATGCTGTATAAACATACACACAACCTTTTTTTTTTCATGAGCCGAAGGGAGAATCGGTTGCAGAGTCCTCTAGCGCGCACCAGCTCGGAGTACGTAGAGCAAAAGCTCGCGTTGAAAAACTTAGGGATCCTGGCTTCAATTCGCACCCCTTCCCGTTTCGACCTGGAGGAGCATGGTACCGGCGTACGGTCGTGTAAAACTACTGCGTTACGCAGTACATACCCAAGCCTAGCGGTTTGACTGCACTGGCTAAACTTCTCATTTGCAGCTGGGAGACAAGTCGCCCGTTGAGGCAGGCTAAATTCTATGGGCTGTTTAAACATGCACCACACCCCAATGTTTGTTTCCTGTACCACACTCTACTGTCGTCAAGCGGATGGTTTCAGTCTTAAAATTACGTCATCAAGCTTTTCGAACGTAAGACTGAAAAAAGTAGTCCTTCTTATCCTCACGATTTCACCGCGACAACGAAGCTTCTGAATCAGTGGAGGTCTGTGCGAATATACTTAGGCCAGGCTAGGACCAGTACGGCTATGCAAATTTATGAATATTCACAAACAGATATGGTTTTATGATTCCTTTAATTCAACATAATCACGGATAAAACGAGGATGTTCCCCAAGAAACCCAAGCATTTTTAATGCAGTTTCAAGAACATAATATATCCTAAAGAAAGTTAGACGTTTTCGCTTGTAATTCATTTTAATCACATTAAAATATGGCACTCGGAGTTTCATCATTTAGGGCACGGTGGATCCAAGTGGATAAATGAGGAAGTATTAACAGTGCGTCTGAAATAATTTGAAACCTCCTGGGTGCGCCAGTAACCTGCAGCATGCCTGAAAGATAACTTTGTAGCGCACCGTTTTGCGGAGTCTTCAGATTCCAGATTAAAGAAGGCAATTCCGATTTGCAGATTTTGAAACCGCTTAGTGGCTTCGCAGATCTGCAGTGAGAATCATTTGCAAAAGTTACATGTATGACGGAAATTAAATAAAGATTTGATAAATAAACTGCGCTAAACCAATTGAAAGGCATGCAAAAGATTTCATCATATTATTTCATTATAGTTCCGAACCATTCCTGAAATCAAGTGAAGATGGTTTTGAACGCGAAAACACAAAGTATAAACATAAAATACGAGATTTAATTTGCACAGACCAACTACATAGTGAATCGAAATGTAAACAACGAAAAGCTAGAGACCTTGACTAGCGTCTTTATTTCATCCTGATAAAAGAAAAGCCCAAAATAATATTGAGACACTTAGGCATGAATTATGAGAGCATTGTTAGAAAATCCGTTTACTTAACACTGCCCTTATTATAAAACCTATGCATCTACATGGCGTTTCAATTGGTTGTGCATTCTTTTCACATATCTTAGTAGCGTAGATTATGAGAGCGCTGGACCATCCCCCATTCGACCGACCTTGACAGTTTTAAAAAGCAAGACCCTTAAAATTTAGGACTCTACAAAAAAAAACTACAATATATACGATTATATTCTATCTATAAATAGTTCCCAGTGAAACTTCTCGCACTCTCTCATCGAAACGGAAATGAGAAACTCATCGTTTATAAGTGCCCTTTCTTCAAAGACTCGGGTTGCATAATTCTGTGGATAGACCTTAAAAAAAAAAAAACGCTTTATAATTCCGTAATCGCACTAATAACACCAACTTCAAACTTCCACCTTTTGTTACTTTTCGGTGCAAGATTGATTTTATCCCCACCTATAAGGCTTTAGTCGTTAATAAGGCTTCAGTCGCAGTCAATTTATAAGATCGATGATATGATGCATTATAGTTTTTTAACAACAATGTATAAAACCTGCATATTCTGAACAATTTCCTAATTCTTTTTCATGTTTTGTTGAACATTCCGACACCATATGCCTTTAGTTCTGAGTAAGTACTAATACTGTCAATTTTTTATCTTAAATCTATCTTAGCACTTTGATATTTTTAAATATTTATTCCTTGATCACTTTACAAATTTTGGATATTTTCTTCGACTCAAATATATCAGGGAATGCCTTTATATTTGTTTATCTCATTTGTTATTTAAGGGCATTATTTATGTATACATAGAAACTATATATATATATATATATATATATATATATATATATATATATATATATATATATATATATATACAAATTCCAATATATATCTAACCAATGACTTCAACAAGGTTAGCTTGCCATTGCTGATGTCCTTCTTCACGATTACTCTATGTATATCGTATGTAGCTAATTGGTTGAAATTTAACATAAAATCTAGTTTATCAGCACAATCAGTAAACTGTTTAGTTGATTTGTTAGACTTCATATGAAGATCGTTTATACGAGAATACCCTCTTCTTCAATTATCGAAAATGGACATTTATTTGGAAATATATTTATAGCCATCCAAGTTTTTTAATTTTTTTCCTTACCAAGGTATTTGGTGTGGACTTTATAAAATAAGTATAACTACTCTTAACCTCAACATAAAAAAATATTATATATTTCGAATGGGTTCGTGAGCTCCTTATAAAACTTTTTTTTAAGAAATTAGTTAAAAATATTTACTTCCATGTGTATTCAGAGTAGTTTTATTTGCATGAACGTGTAAACTACACAAAGTGAAACCAGACAAGGAAGGAAAAAAATGGAGTTCATCCACTTATGCTGAGCAGACAATCTCAGTGAAAGTGAAAAAAAAAAACAACTTAAATTCTTATAATACTCATAAGATCTTCTAAATACGTATACTTTCTTGTGATGTCTCTTCCATTCATTACTAAGATAAAAAATGCGCGTGGCTTAGCTCGGGTATGCCCGGATATACGTAGCGTAAGATTATGCGCACAAAATGAGAGGCGCTACCAAGCGCTCCGGTGCAGCATCACATTTGGCTACTGCGCATCGGAGGCGGACAGCTAGGCACGCGGCGGCGCCGTGCGTCTGCCGCGGCTATGACGTCACTCCTCTGGAATCTGCAGACTTGCGAGGCGCGCGCGGTGGTGGCGGAGCCCGCGGCGGTGGCGGCTCCGGCGCGCCAGCCTGTGCGCCGTGTGATGTCACTGCTCCTCGCGCTTGCGCAATTGAGCACGGCTCATTACGCGAGCCACGCGAAACTGCTCAACCTCGGCCAGTGTAGCTCACGCTACAAAAACGAATCAATTGTTTGTCATTATGTTCGGGATACAATAAAAACTCTTGTATAATACCAAACTGTGCTTTACCTTCTAGAAAATTAAGAATATAGTGAATGCAATAATGACCAAATGAAAATCAGTTAAATCTTTGAATTTTCATGAGTTATAGCGTAATAGCGTATGTATTTATAGATGTTCTCAGATACTTTAATGTTTCGTTTCGCAGAGTGCACACCAAACGTATCAAAGAGTTCAATATACTTTCGATCATTAAATTAACAAACTCATGAGTTCCAGAGGATGGTACATTATCAATATTCATCGCATCAAACTTGCTTACTTGTTTAGGGAACACATTTTTTTGGAAATACGCCACAAATCCCGGTCTTTGTTTTAATAGCCTAATATTACCTGTAGAACTTAGTGGTGAATTTATTGTTTTTTAAAAGAATTATCCCAGCACATTCTCAAATGATTTTGTCAGCAGCTTTAGCAGCTCCAGCCGTGGCGGATCCTGTTAAGGCCCCGTGGACAGAAATTGCAGGGCTCTGGCTGCTAAGGCCGCTGAATCTCTGAAGATAGTTTAAAATTTATTTATAATGTTTTTTTTTATTTTATATATTAACTTTGTTTTACCTGACTGTATGTCCAGAGACATATAATTCGTCAGTTTCTGAATTTGAGTGCTAGTGAGAAACAATACAGAATTTTTGGGATACACCCTGATCGACTCGTATTTTAATAACTTCTTTCTTGTGAATTTTAATCGTAAGTTATTTTTTGACTTCCGAAAAGTGTATTTGGTATAGAATATACATTTATACAAGAAAGATATATTTCTGCAAACATAATTTTATCATGAGATAGAGATTCATGAATTGTTTTATTATGCATATGCATCAAATACATTCTGCAGCTGGTAGCAGGAGTACTTCGAAAGTTTTCATGTATATGCTTGAAAAAATTGTGAGCGATTTCAAATGCATTCTTGGGCATATTTTCACGTCGAAACAAAATATTATATACTTGAAGATGTTTGTTTGTTACAACTGTAGTGGTATATATGTCTGCAGTGTTTAATCCGGCTTCCAAGAAGGCATTATAGGCATCGTCTATAACATTAATTAGTTGGTGTCAAGTAAAAATGATTTGGAAATTCTCTATGCTAGTTTACTGCTCCATTTATAACTTCCAGTTATAAATTATCAAAGCACGTGTTGTTTCCAGTTGAAGAATTTATCCTAGAAATGTTTAAAAAACAAAATAAATATGTATTGGTGTTAAAATATTCCTGAAAAATCTACATGGTGTTTTGCATTAGGGAAAGCTTTTGTTTCAGTGGTTTTAAAACGTTCCTGTTCATATGATACGATATAATATATTACTAATTCTTTTAGTAGGGGTCGAGTGTAAACATTTCGTGATATATTTGGAATGGTCCACAATATCCTGTCAAATAAACTTGATAAATTGCAAGCAGTGCTATTTAACATGCCTGGAGTAATTATTTTTAGTTTGTGTTAATCTAACTGTCATTTCCTAAAATACTTGAGTATATTAAAAATATATACACCTCTACCCAAGAAACACTTTTACAATCTTTGAAGTTCTGGCGATTTCATATCTATTGGCGAATCCTTATGTAAATTTTGTGTTTATATTATCACCAGAAACATCCTTCTGGGCGTCTACGATGACTTTATATTTGTTTAGTTCATATTTTTTCAGACGTATCTGAACACCAAAAACTAGGACGATGCTGTAGGCATTGAAGGCTCGCCTGAGTAACTCCCCAATTTATGAATGTGACTTGCTTTAAAATCCGAACTTTCAAATTTGGGGACCAGCACGTGGTCCCCCAAAGCCTTCGTCTTAAAGACCGACGACCAGTTCGCGCTTCCCACTTTTCCTCTGCTTCCTCTTCTCCCCTTCTACACTGTTCACCGTTGCCTGTTTGCTCGTCGCCAGGGTGAGGAGGACATTTCGCTTTAGAGAATCTCGTGTCTGGTCGTCGGCCTTTAAACGTCTCATTCATACGCCAGAGGGACCCAATATCTTCGAGCAAGCCGAGCACCGTTTGGTCAAAGCGCGAGTCCACCAGTGTCAAACCACCGCAAAAACCGAACTGGATCTCTGTTTTATCCGCAGGAAACTGAAACACCGCATGCCAGGTATGTTCTCTCACTCACACCCTTTCGCTGAAACCGTAGCATCCACCACTGCGGAAAAGTGAAAGTTCTTCAGAGTAAAAATAATTTCGAAGCTGATGAAGAAAAAAACACAAGACCGACACCAGGTTTGTCATAAACCTCTCGCCCAGGAAACTCTCTTCTGCGAGACCAAAGATTTAGCCAAAAGCCACGGTTTCAACATGACTACAACGAGACCGCCTATGCCGAAAATCGTCGTCGCCCTTCAGGACGGCTCCGTGCACCTGAATCGTAGCGATCGTAAGAGGCTGCGACAAAAGTTTATTGGTATCTTATCTAACATCCCGCAGCAACAACGGCACAACCTCAAGGGAAAAGTGAAATCGCGCTCGGACGCTTCACGAGGATTAAGATATCCTGCTTCTTCCAGCACATGAGTGCAATTTGACCGTTGTCCTCGACCGGGATGTCTCCGACCAGATGATCAAAGACCTGCTTGACACCTCTGCTTCTGAAAAGCTAAAAGAAGTATCCAACACCGCAAATCGAGGCAGCGCTGAGATAACGTCCAGTATGCTTCCACCAGCGACAAAGCATCGGTGTTGCGGACAGTGCTGTCAAGGGCTAAGACTATATGCTCGTCTGAGGCTGACAGAAGAAAGGAACAAAAAACCGTCTGTGCTCATCTCCAAAAGTAAAACACACAGGAGCACCTTTATCCAACGCGTTGCCGGTTGTCAAGCTCGAGATCACCGACACCAGCAACCACAAGCACGTACGCAGCAACGCTCAACCTCGCTCATCTGCCTACCCTACATCAAATGAAATGACAAAAAGCTAGCACGCGTGCTAGCCAAAAAAAAAAAATGAGTGTGATCCGCAAGCCGATGTGCGAGCTTGAGTTACTACTGCACCACTCAAAGGATCGCCCTCTGAAAGAAGAAAATTTACAGGGCGTGGTTTATAGGATATCTTTTGCAGATTGTTCAGCCACTTACATAGCGAAACAAAGAACATTAATGAAAGAATACGCCAACACCAGAACGACGTTCCCAACCTCGATGACGAGTGCAGCGCAGTCGTGGAGCACCGCAGAACTTAAAGACCACCGGATTGATTTTGACAACACTAGCATTATCAACGCAAATACAAACAACCGACATAGGTTTTTCACCGAGTCCTGATACATTCGAACGACGCCAGGAACAGGAATGGGTGCAAACCGGCTTCGCCATGTCCGTGAAAGGAAAAGAACAAGAAATGCGCCACGTTTCTGAAAGAAGAAGACCGAAAAAAGCCGTCTCTCAACTGCAACAGCCACCCCTGACGATGGAAAGATAGGGCTCCAAAATGTTTTGGACTTGTTTGGTTGCCGTCCTTTAATTAATGTGACTCCCAATCAGAGATTTCTCTCGAATGTTTACTTATAAGAAATACAACTTGCTCAAGTTCGTCTTCAGAAAAGCACGCTCGATTCATAAACCCACCTTAACTTACACCGATCTTGAAGTGAATTTGAGGCGAACTTGAAGAGCTCGAATTTCAAGAGTTGGATGGACCTATCTTCAACGCGACTTCGAAGTATTTTCGACCTGGCAGCTTGCTGATGTGATGCCGCGTCCAATATTGTATTCTGCAAATGTGGCGTTGCCTTCGTAAACGGGTATTTCTCGCCGAGAGAACCGGCCATCTCTCCGTGATCGAGATCATCCCACGTGGGATGTGCGACGAAACGGTGACGTGGCGGGAGCTGCTCGGCCGTGGCGTGACCGCCTAAACCAAACGGAGACCACAAACATCTGCCGCTTATGCCAAAGCTACAATTGCTCATCACGCCGCGACATTTGCTGCGAGTATGTTTCTAGCAGTCAACCTTTCACAACTTATGGCATTCCGTGGAATCGGGAGAGCGACGCGTCTCATTGTAAGGCATTTGTCGCTTGGACTGGTCTGACCCGCCACCTTCCCCGGTGCTCCCGGAAATCCCCCGCCTCTTTCGAATAACCGGATCTACACACGTGCGTATCAAGAGCCGAGCGTGGCGATTATGCAGACATTTAGAATAACTTCAAAGCAGTTTCCAGCATAAACTATCAGATGGGTTTTTTCGTTTACTGAAAATAAACTAGCCTCCAGAGTTTCTTGCGTGTAAAATCTGAGGAAACATATGTGGTGTGCACGCATGTTTTCGGATGCAAGCTCTTCACCGCCAATATATGTCAAGTCATGTCTCTGCATGCATACTAGATGTTACTCCCAGCTGCGAGTTTTCTACACGAAAGTACTCCTTTATTTTGAAAGTATATGTGGTAGCCACTGTGCTTTGCGTCAGCATATAGAAAATGGAAAATTGAATTGGTTTACACTTTGGTGCTGCCACGCATTTTAAATTCTCAAGTGATCTCCACATTGCTAAAGGGCTGTTGAGGACAAAATTGGTCATAAAATTTTAAAAACGCACTTATTTATGTTTTCACAGTCTACATCTTACAGCTGCAACATTATTCGACAAGTTCTGACGTGTTATTAGATGAATGTATTCGGTCCCTAACTGTTCACCCAAAACATTACACTTCTCGAATGACATTTCGCTGTTAAGTTTGACGAATGGCTTTGCTGAAAGAAATCATGTATTTGTTTTTAAAATTCCTGAAACACTTCACAAATTCATGTCAAAAGAACAATATTTAGACACTTTCCTGAGGAGAATGTTTACGAACGTTTTACGATACAATATGTGTGTGAAACTATAGCCACCGGCTTAATTTTTCTTGCTCTTAATAACTTACCAATATGCACACTTCTATGAAAGGTTTACATCAAGCTTAATTCAAGGGCAGAACGTTTTGTGTCCACTCCACAATCAAAGTAATATTCACTCGTAAAGGAAAATAAAATATATAACAAATCTGCCACTGCAATAAAGGGATCAACAGAAAAGACAAAATAAGCAGACATTTTTGCGAGTCCACTCGCTTTAAACTGAACTTCACACCAATGCTCAGAGTATCTGCATGCAATTTCTAAACTAAAATGCTCACTGATAATTTGCAAAATTCTTCAAATATCATACAGTGTCTTTTGACTCACAAAATTTACTATCTCATTCAGGTACAACACCGCCCAGATAGACTCGCAACACTGCTGAAAGAACGAGATGATATCTATGTCTCGTCGGGCACTTGAAATAATGACTAAGCGCACAGCATCGCTTAACCTTGAGAGAAAGAGCCCTCCTTGCTGTTCTGCCGGTTACGCCAGACAGGGGGCAATGCCGGGAGGATCTGTGCAACTCCCACTTGAAAGGGGTAGAAAAAAGAAAAGCAGACTGAAGCCAGGGTGGTACTGTATAGTACTCTTCACCCCTCATGGCACCACTGAAAGGGGAATAAGGCAATGTTCCGCGGTGAGCACATTTTCAGACTTTTGAGGTGAGAGTTAGCCACAGATGATTAATCACAATAATTTATATTATCCACTAACTTAAATGCTTTGTTTAATTGATTCTTGTGGTTGAATTGAAAATAAATGTGATGTGATTTAGGCTTTGCTTGGGCTATTGGTTCAGAATGAGCTTAATCTAAAAAGTGGAAATAAGTCAAGACAAAGGATGGCATGCATTATGGCTGTCCATGTTATACGTTCACCTTTCTCCGTCCTTGTCCTGTTTGCACTCTCGTGATCTTTTAGTTTATTGTGGGATTACGCTTTCTTTAATTATTTTTAAAGTTGTTTACTCTTTTAATTTTTATTTCTATGTAGCGTGTATCGTAAATGCTGTGTCATGTTTTTTTTTCTTAACGAAAATACCTGTTTTTTTTTCTTGATTGTGTTTCGAACTAATATAAACCCCCGAGCTAAAAGTATGGTGGTAAGTATAACTTGCTTCGTTTCCGTTTCGTTATTTACTGCCGCCTCGGAAATGCATAAACCTCAATATTGCTCTGAAGCATTTCCGAAATAAATTAAAATTAAGTAATGTAACCTGTGCATTGGCCTTCCTACTCGTCCTGTCATCATCAAACACTGCTGACGGAAACTTGGAAAAAAGAAACGAATCAAGTTGTTAAAAAAAGAACAGTAGACCTTGATGCCTTTTTGGATACATAAACCAACATGCATTGCTAAAAGGTCAACTACAATTTTCTGAAGGCGGCACTGCACGTCTAGGCTCCAAAAGGCGCCTAATGCAGTTTACGTATAGTTGAGATGCAAAAAAATACAAAAATCAATCTCACAAATCATGAATATCCTTCTCCAAATGCTGCTCATACACAAAAAAAAAAATGCGTGAGTGAGGGGGGAGCATGACACTGAGGTGATGTTCCATGGATGCGTGTGCGCATTCGGGCTGCTCCTGCGGCGCGCGGCGAGCTTCCTTGCATGGCTGATGTCGAGCCAACGAAAGTGGCTTCGACGGAACTTCCAGCACACCTTTGGGGCTCAGTCCGAAGCTTGCGTTGGACTGAGCGTGGGACCAACACATCTCTCAACCCGCTGTTTTATCAGATTGAAGAGACCCCCAAGAGGCGCAACATAACCCGACAAGCACATGCTCCACCGTACGCACTTCATTTGATCCCGAAATTATTTCAATCTGCTGTAGAGCGCAGCTGTACGGCGCCCGTTTCCAGCTTGAGGGGGTCGCCGTCGCCGTCTGCGTAAGCGGAAAGGCCTGACCACACTAGCGTGAACGGCACCGCCCGTCGGCGCCGCAGGGCGCGCACTGCTGTCGGCGCGTCCCAACGCGAGAAGTCCACATTGGCCTCCGTTTGGTGGGCGTCAGGTGACAACACTGGCTCTCGCGATCGCGCGCGCGCCTCCCGTCGGATTTTTGCTCCTTCGACGTCTGCTCTTCGTTAGATTCTGCCGTTTCGGCTCTCATCTCTCGCATGTATCAGTATCGAAACCGCACTGGCTCCCCTACATACAAGGTGTCCACGACGACCTGGTGATCAGCCTGAATGTGATTATCCTAGACTACACGTTTATCTTGCGACTTCGCCGCGCTCTGAAGGGAAGGAGCCGCAGGTTTTGGGTCCAGCCGAGTTGGTTCTACCGAAACACCGAAGGACAGGCTAGTGCTTTGCTGCCCCGGTGGCGCGGGCAGACATGAAGGCTTCTACCGAGAGTGCCGCCAAGTTAACACGATATCTGCCACAACATAGCCGCATGGAGGAAAAAGGGATACCAGACGAAACGAAACAACGCTACATTCCATCAGAATGCGAAGGACGCGCGCAGTATCGGCTTGCATGCTGCCATGGTATCGCAACGTCACATACTATGCAACCTCCCATTGGCTCCATTGTTCAGCGGCGAGGACCGGCGAGCTCTGAACCTGCAAGGACCGGTTGGCCTGGCGGCGCTGTACGTCGCGCCGCTGAAGGCGAAAACTGGTTTTGCTTGGCAGCCTGCGGCAAAAGCATCGCACGGCAAGCCTCCGCGACGCCAGTCTGGTCGTGCTTTAAAGATACATGCAAAGAAAAAATTGTTTTAAACAGCCTGAGATGGAAAAAGGATATCATAAAACGATTTTACAACGAAGAAAAATAATACAGCTGTATTTACGGCGCTACACGAATTTGTAGTTGGCGCGCGCGGAAGCCGCGGCTTGTCACGTAATGGCCTGTGCGCCGCCGCCCTGCGTCGCCGCCACCGCACGCTGAGCATTGTACGACGCCGCTTCAACGCGTTTCTCCACGCCGCCGTCGCCGCCGCCGTCGCCGCCACCGCACTAGTCTGTCTGCTTCGGGACGCCGCCGCCGTCATCTCACCGGCGCGCAGGTCTATCACGTCTGCTTGCGCTTTTTCAGGAGTTTCCTTAGGGCTTTAAAAGTTGCTTATTTATCTTAGTTTTTTGTTATACTTCAGACAAAGATGAATAAGTTACTCTTAGAGGCCATAGAAGCTTCGAAAGAGAGCAAGCACCACGTGACGAATATGGGCCCGTCACGTGGTGCTTGCTCTGCTCTAAAAATGTTTCTCCTTCGGTGCAAAATCGTTTTATGATATCCTTTTTCCATCAAAGCTGTTTGAATTGTTTTTTCCTTTGCATGTGTTTTTTAACGCGTCGGAGTCGCCGTCGGCGTGATCATAACTCGTCGGCGTAACGCTTTTTCATGACGCGTCGGCGTTGCCGCCGCCATTGACGTCAGCCGTAGCTCATCAGCGTAACGCTTTTCGTGACGCGTCACCCACGCGTCACGAAAAAACGTTACTGTTACACCGAAGGCGTTGGTGTCGGCATAACTTAACGTATAGGCGCAGCGCTTTTTCGTGATTCGTCGGCGTCGGCGTAACTGCACGGTGCATTATGGGAAACGTCACATAAGCACCGGGGTGACGCGCGCGCGTTGCATTATGGGACGTTTTCATAATGCACCGCGCGAGAGGGAAGGATGGTGGAGGGAGGATGAGGAGGGTGAGGGAGGGGATGGAAGAGGAGGGAGGAGGAGAAAGAGGGATGAGGAGGAGGAAGAGAAGAGGGGGAGGAAACGAGGAGCAGGGCTGCAGTAGGGAGAAAAAGAGTCACATCGTCCCCTTCGTAACCTCACCTCCTCCTCAAGAACTGCGCTCTAATTCAGCATTACAGAGAGTTGTAACCGTCTTTCATATTTTCCCCTCTTGATGACCAGCTTTTGTAGTTCCCTACGTAGTTTTCTCTTTTTGACTTCCTAATGATTGTGATAGTATTTTTATTCATTTAGTTTTTCAGAAAGTTGATTTATGTTATCTCGACAATCAGTGAATATGTCTTCCTAACGAGGTAGTTCAAGTTCTACATAAACATCCTGACCAAGTAATATTGATTTGTTCTAAATCATGATGCAAGATTAAGATTTAGTGTAGTGGATGCAGAAATGGCTGGTAAACTTGGCTGATCTAATAATCATGGAAGGTCAAACGTTTTTGAATTTACCTTTGCATACTGATCCTTGTTGGTCTTTCTGATATTTAGGTTATTTTCTGGCTGTTTCGAAGACTAATTTCTTATAATTGCACAATGAATCCTTAGCTTATTTCCTATCTACCATTCTGTCTTTATTTGTTTTCTATTATTTATAATGTCACTTAACGTTTTCACATACTTTACTGGATCTATTTATATTCACCTTTTTGTCTAACTATTCATGAATTTTTTTCAGTATTCTTAAAATATTTCACTATACCAACTTAAAGAATATTACGAGTTTATATGAGAACCAATATATATGAATGGAAGTTCACTAGTATCGCCATTTTGAAGTATAATATATTGTCCGAATGGATCTGGCAAAACAAATTGTTTTTAATTCACTTTTTGGCTATGTTTATACGAGAAGCTGTATGTGTATACAAAACAATTAAAGGGACCATGAAGATGAAATTTTACTTTTACCAGATAACTTTACATTAAACCTTCAGCGTTCACTGAATGCCGTACAGGCATCCGTTTTCGTCTTGGTTTATTAACTTCTACAGAAAAAAAATATTAAAATATCGACTCTTTCTGTCTTTTCCAACTCACCGCAAAGTACGTTGCGGCATAATTTTGACGGTCGCGACGTACCCGCTTTCCGGAACCGAAGTTCACTCGGCTGTAGAATGGGAGCGTCAGCGGCGGCGAGTTGGGGGTGCACCGGTAGGTTTTAGTGCGCTGATGTCACCGAAGTATTTTCTGAATCGGCGCCCTCATCACCGCGATAGCCATAGACACATCGCAGCTGAGCGAAATTCAATGATATATGTTGCGCTACAGCGACAGTATGGATCTGTCCATACGCCGGTATGCCTGTTGGGAAGTGCGGCGAGTTCTTCCGGTGAAGACTCTAGAAGTCAACCCAACTGTCATTGCTGGTAAAAGGCGGCCCGCGTCAGTCGTTTGCAAAGCGACGTAGATAAAAACAAACTTGCCGCGGCGTTTTTTCGCGGCCTCGGAGATGCAAGGCAGCTGACGTTAAAAAGATACGTTTGTACTACGACACTGTCAGCAAGAGCCACGTAAATACCTGTTCACACTCGGAGCCGATGCGCGCGTTTGATGGAAGTGCTGTATTCGCGGTGGTTGGTAAGCCTTCTGGGACCGATCTCTTACGATTGCAACTAATACTGACGCGACACTCGGGGAAGGTTGGACCGGCATTGCACGTTACTCCCACGAACTGTTATAGCCCGACAGTGACGTGCAGAGCGGCGTCAATGGGCAATGGCAGCCACCACAAAGTGTACATACCGTGCCGCGAAGGTAATCCATGCGGCGTTTATCTGACTCTGTATCACCATTAAACAAGAAGGTAGAATCGACGAGAGTCCCTTTCGACCGACAGTGTTCGTAGACACTTCCTCGCAAAAAACAAGGGGTTAGAGATTGACCTCACCTCAATCTACAATTGAGGTCAGCGATCAAAATATCGAGGGGTCCACAAGGCTCGCGCCTGGCATATTCATTCTGCACGCCAGCCGGTCAGGGTGACACGTCTTGCCAAGGACCGTTGAAGCAACGCTGTACAGTCGCGAGTGCCTGCTAGGCCTATCTGCCAGCAGCTGTCCGTCTGGTCGCTGGTCGGTGAATTCGTCGCCGTTCTAGCGTTTTCTCGGGGTTTGGGATCCAGCGTTCTTGTTCGTCGCGTGTCGTTTCAAGACTTTTTCTGCTGCTTGAAGTCGGACGCGCGAGAATCAATACGTAGAAATATAAACGCTCCTTGATTGTCGCGGCGAATTAACTGAGCGTCACTGTCGGACCTACCACCCTATGTGCGTACGCGCAGTAGTTGCTCGTTTACCACACGATAGATGGCGCTTGGGCTCTCAGCATATCAAATTTGGCAATTTTCATCACATCTCTAATTAGGCTACAAAATGTGGATCTGAATATTCTTTGACAAACTTTTAGGAAACGTTCGCCGCTATTTATTGTTTACAGTCGGCGGTGCTGGTGAGGTGGCTCTTACCCAATAGGTGACGTGGATTCGGCTGACGTGCAGCGATTCCGCGGATGCATCGCAGTGAAAAGGCAGAGAGGTTTCGAAGGAAAGCAGGCGCAAAAGAGTCCAGTTTTCCTTTAAAAGTTTTTTAGCGAATAATTTTTTGGCTTCCTATTTTTGTGTTTCTGTGTTTCTTTTTTGACACCTTTTATGGCGATCGGTGGATGAAAATCGATTTCGGATTCGTTTCAAGGGCCCTCAAAGTAAACAAAAATATGAATTCCTCCAAAATATTTATAATACGAATTAAAACACCGATAATAAGTGGCATTCTTCAGTGGTGATGAAAATTGTATAATACAAGTTAATGATTTGGATGAACGTAAACGAAATTTTAGAGTTATTGATAATTTCTGAAATACTCGAGACAAACAATTATTGAAAAAGCTTCAAATTTGTTTACAATATCTAGAAAGAATTGCTCAATCATATTTATCGGTTATGATCTGCATATTATTCCCCGGTATTGAAGATGAACTGCAACTAATAATTTAGCGTTCGATTATAAGTATAAAATGGATGCGAAAACATTTGATTCAAGTAAGTGCAGAACGAGCGGGTTGGTAGGGATAATTACACTTGAGGAAGAAAACGAGAAGGATGGACAAACACAAACTTGGAAGTCTGTGTTTGTCCGTCCCTACGCTTTTCTTCTAAGTTTAGTTTGATTCAATTGTGCATTAAAAATGTTATATGTAATTGATGAAGTAAATGAGGAGAATAGAACAAATTTTTATCACAAATATTTTACTTAAATAAGACTAATGGAATGAGACATCATGCTCTAAAGGCTAACTTACAGGAATTAGTGGAGAATCGGGATTTCGATTTCAAATAGATGATGAAGAAAATATGATCTGAAAAACAAAGAGGCTGGCAAATGTTAAGAATGCCAGTGAAAACCTTAATCCAGGTAGTATTATAAGCTTAGAAAGAAAAACAAGTTATAATAAAAAAAAGATATAATATAAATTTCAGAAAAATTAGAGACATTCACAATACCTGTAACGCCGAATTAGAGCGCAGCTCTTGAGGAGGAGGAGGAAAGGGTACTGAGGAGAGGAGGTGGAAAGTCCCCACTACTAACATGGGTATGGATCGACGTCTGCTTAACGCAAGTTGCAGAAAATGCACATCTTTGGTGAGAGCATCGCATGTAATTTTGGCGGGAATTTAGCTGGGCAATTTTTCCTATAACTTTGGCAGGGAATTTTTTCCACTAGATTTAGCGGGAAAAAGTTACCCACCAAATCTCGCGGATCATATTTTTCCGCTATATTTAGCCGGGAATTTCTTTCCGCTAGCTTCAGCAGGAAATATTTTCGCTAAATTTAGCGGAAATTTTCCGCTAAATTTATCCGTCAAACTTTTCCGATAGATTTAGCGGGAAATTTCCGCTAAATTTGGGGGAATTTACGTAATGCATCGTCATTATCGACGTCACTGGTGACGTCATCAGTGACGTCACCAGTGGCGTCGTGCGACGTCGTCAGAGACGATCACGATGACGTCATCGTGATGACGTCATCCTTATCGTCATCGTCATCGCACGGTTCCGCCGATGGTGACGGCGACGCCGCTCGAACCGGAAACGGGCTCCTAAGAGCTACTCTCTAAAATTAAAAAGCCGTGAAAAAGAAAAAGTTGATAGGTAAAAGAAACTAAAAAACCAAAAGATGTGAGCCTATATAAATTTAGCTTGACTCTGGAAAATGTATTGAACCACCTGGGGACCTTGTTGTCATTGGGCAATATATGACATTAACAACATGGTTTATATCATACATATGTATTAAAACACTGAACGAGGTTCTAAAGTTTGGAATCAGGTTTATGTGACTGGAAGATGCATTACGCCGATCCAGCAAGTATTTTGTATTGTACAAGCTCGTTTTATAACGTTATAATTTATTTTAAAATACGGGTGACAACATCACACTGAATAATTGGTATCTTCAATTGAAAGTATTATCCTTAGTAAATATAGTCCATATGCTAATGAACTTATCTTTGAAAGGATGGGCTTTTCGTTTACTGTCTCGGTGCATATTTTATCATTTTTATCCTATCACATTTTGATTTATTACTAAGTCTTTATTATATTCTCGTACTCCTTTGTATTCCTCAAGGTGAAGATCCTTTTTCACTACATATTTTGAACCTATTCGGCCTCTTTGTAATATTCCTGTACCATTAACTTTAAATTAAATAACATTTTTGGCTAAGTGCCTCAATTTACTTTCGGACATTGCCATTCAACTATGCATTAAACTTACCAAATACTTTCTTTTCTTATCCTCGTAAAATAGTTAGGGATCACTCGGAATGTCAGATGTATCAACATAGTCTTTAATTTCCTTCTAATCTTTGAAGATGTCTTCAGTCTGAATGTTATGTATTAAACTATCTGTGCCTCTGTAGATAATGTTTTCCCTATTTTAGAGGGCAGCACTTTGGCGCCCACCTCCGAGTTGAACGGCACCGGCGTCTCGTCGGTGTCGGCGTAACCACGCGCATTGCATTATAGGGCGTCAAAGTTTCCGCGCTAAATGGTGCGGGGAAACTGAATACGTGTTGAGGCCATGCGAAATCAATTTTCCCGATAACTTTTTTTTTCAAACCTAACCGGCCACCGCAACGTTCAGAAGAATTTGTTTTGCTTAACTTCCAGCTAAATCTAGCTGCAAATACAGCGAAATAGTTCGTGTTAAATGGGAGAGGAAGAGGAGAGGAGGAGTTGCGGGTATGGAGGAGAAGAGGCATACCCTGCCCTCCGTTACTCTCCTCTTCCTCCTCAAGAGCTGCGCTCTAAATTCGGATTACAGACAATTGTAAACGTCTTTTCTTTCCTAACATTATACTGTCAGTCGTAAATTGAAATCTGTGACTTTCATCTTTTTAAAAATGAAAAGACACCATATCCTCACTGGATATTTTTCTGACCTTAAAATTTCACGTTTTAACAAGTTCTTATTTTTTTAATTTGAATGTAATTTTATAAGTTGTCTTTTCATGCCATTTCCAGTGTTTTTTATGTAGACTCGAATTATTCATTGACATAAAATATATTGCAAAGCTTTATTTATATTCGCTTCATTTTCGTTATGTTTAGGTTTATCTAATCGTTTTTAAAAGGTTTTTCTTTAAATGTAAAATATGTGCATCTTGGTTGCTTTTATTCCAAGTTTAATATATTTCTTCAAGCCGTGTATGAACAACGTATTTTTCTTTCATATAATGATAAGATAATTTTTTAGAGCGCAACTCTAAGGCGCCCGTTTCCGGCTTGAACTGCGTCGCCGTGGTCGTCGCCGTCTGCGTTATCCAGCGTTGCATTGCGGGACGTTTCCCATAATGACGTTAGACGTGACATCCCGTGTGACATACAATACAATACAATAAACTTTATTTTTCCAGAGTACTGGAGGGGTCCTCAGACAAAAAGCTGCTAAAAGCAGCTTGACTGGGTCTGAGTTCCCCTTTTACATGGCAGCAGCTCGGACGACAAACATAAAAAAACACTTTACCAGGATGATAAGAAAAATAAAACAAGGTCACATAACATTGAAGGAGCAGAAGAACAAAATTAGTTATGAATAGTTAAAACAGTAAGTACGTAAGTCTTTTTTGCCAATTGTGTAGATGTTTATGTTGTTCGTGAGACATTTATTTAACACGTACGGTACTTTGTAATGCAATGACTGGAGGTTATAATTTGTGCGGCACCGAGGAAGGAGCCAAGTGCCTGCACGGCGTGTGTTTATATTACTTTCACGTTTCTCAAGTTCAGAAATAAAATACAAAAAATCTATTAATGTTGGCGATGAGAAACGAAGGGTACAGAGTAAACGATAATTATATACGCGTTCTACGGGAAGCATTTGATATCTTGAAAATAATGGTTCTGTATGGTCTGTATATGGGACACCCGCGATATAACGTAAAACTTTTTTTTGCAATAATAGTAGATTTTGAAGGTTTGTCTTAGTTGTGGTAGCCCATACAAGATGAGAGTAATTTAAATTGGATTCAAATAGTGCGTAGTAAAGTCTTAACTTAATACTGATTGGTAAAACATTACGACAGCGGGCAATGATGCCAACAACTCTGGAAAGTTTAGCAATTAAATAGTTAACATGGCAATCCCACATCATATACTCGGAAAAAACTACTCCTAAAATTTTATGTTGGCTAACCAACTCAATTTTGGAATCACCAAGTTTGATTTCATTTTTAACCAGAACTGGTTTATGAATAGATCGAAATAAAATGGCTTTGGATTTTTGGGTGTTTACTTTAAGGCCATTAACTTTGGACCACATGTCAAATTTAGTTAAGATATTATTCGCTTTACATATCAGAACATCAGCATCAGTAGCAGAAATAAAGAGGCTCGTATCATCAGCATAAATGACAAACTGAACTTGGTGATCGATGTTAACAATATCATTTATGTAAACATTAAATAGAAGAGGCCCAAGTATGCTACCTTGTGGTACACCAGCAATAACATTATGAAAGGAAGAGTAATGACCGTCAATTACTACGCACTGTTTCCTACGTTGTAGATATGATGTAAGTAAAGCAAGGGGCACTCCGCGGACACCATAATTGCCAAGTTTAGCAAGAAGAATGTGGTGATTGAGAACATCGAACGCTTTACTGAAGTCTATAAATACACCTAACGTAAGAAGCCTTTTTTCAATATTTTGCAATATAATTTCTTTTTGAAGTAATAAAGCGGCTTCAGTGGATTTACCTTGTCGAAAACCAAATTGAGAGTCCGTTAGTATAGAATGTTTTGTGAAAAACGAATTTAGGCGTGTGAGTATAATTTTTTCAAGTGCCTTAGAGAAGATAGGTAATACTGATATAGGCCTGTAGTTACTCGGGACGTTCTTATCGCCTCCTTTATATATAGCAGAAACTTTAGCCAACTTCATGTTTTCTGGAAATTGGCCGGATGATAATGCCAAATTATATATGTGTGCTAAGCATGGGGCGATTATATCTATTACATATTTAGCCGGCTTTATTTGTAATTGATCAACGTCACTACTTTTGCTGTTTTTTAGTCCTAAGAATATATTGCATATCTCAATTTCGTCAGTTGGATTTAGAAAAAAAGTATCGTTATTATGCCTGACAAATGAAAGGGCACTAGGATTATAAGCAGTGGGTTGTTCAACCGAAAAATGAGTGTTAAAGCATTCCGCCAGACGTTCATCGGACATAATTTGGCCGTCTATTCTTAATTCACCGATAGAGGGGGACACCTTTGTACGATTTATGACTTCGTTTATTATTTTCCAAACCACATCGGGGCGCTCTCTAGTGACATTATGGAACATTTGCTTATAGTATGAAGATTTTGCTTTTCTAAGTTCAGAAGTTAGATTATTCCTAAATTTCTTAAAAGATGAGAGTTTGTTTGGGTCCCTCGTTTTTAGAAAAGCTGTGTAGAGGCGGTCTTTTTTATGCATCATTTTAATATGTACGGCGGTCACCCAGGGTTTCCTTATCTTTTTATTTACGGTTACGGTTTTTAACGGAAAATGCAAATGATAAAGTTCTTTAAAAACGTCCAAGAAGATATTATAAGAGACATCGACGTTTAAGCTAGAATAAACAGAGCTCCAGTCACAGTTAACAACTGCATTCCTAAATGCCAGGAGGCAGTCATCGGACATTTTGCGGAAGGTGGCGGTAGTTTTAACTTTTTTAGGTGTTTCATAATTTTGTATCGACAAGAAAATGGGAATGTGGTCACTGATACTACAGCTTATAGTGCCAGACACCTTAACTTTGGTTGTAACGTTCGTAATAAAAAGATCAAGTGCGGTTGACGTTGTTTGGGTGATTCTAGTTGCAGACTTAATTACATTTACAAAGCCGTTAGAGTTTAGTGTATTACTGAGAGAATTTGAATAGGAGGAGTCATCTAATATGTTAACATTGAAATCGCCGCCTAGAACAAGGCGATAGTTATTTACCGATACATAGTCAAAGAAGCGCTCAAGAAAAGAAATGAAGTTTCCAAAATCTGCCGAGGGGGGCGGTACAGAACAGTAAAAATAGTGTTACCACATTTAAGACTAAGTATCTCATAATCGCTTGATATTTGAGAAAACGCATGTAGCAACTCACATTTAGTAGAACATTTTACGTGAATAGAAACACCACCACCACGTTTATCTGTTCGGTTCAAATAGAATTGATTATAACCGGGTAAAATGAGCAAGTCAGCTTCATGCTGATACCAGGTTTCCGTAAACATTATTATGTCAAAAGAAACACCGCACTGATCTAAATGTGATATGATACTGTCATGTTTATTTGTTACGGAACGGGCATTTAGATGATAGATTAGAGTGTTATCTTTCGAAGACAAGCAATGACCAAGGTCTAGTGGCAAAACTAACTCCCTGTATTCCATTGCAAATAAAAACAAAAAAAAACACAAAGAGACCGAGTAGATAAGCTAACTAATCTTCTCGATGTCAGCTTCATTTTTGATTGGAACGATTGGGGAACCATCGGCTTGACGAGCAAATATTTTTCCATTGCTCACCCAGACATGTTTCCAGTTCGACTGCCGCTTCTTAGCAATCGCTTTGCCAAGAATACGTTTTAATGACGGGCAAAGATGCTCGTTCACAAATATCGGCGTATTCGTGTCGAGGCCTACATCCGAGTTTGTAAGGCGTTTCTTTTTTGCTTTCTGAAGTATTGCGTCGCGCTTGCTGCGGTTTACAAGCTGTAGGATTATGTTTGTGGTCTCAGTGTCCCGCGTTGGTACACGATGACAGGTGGCAATATCCGCTTGAGTAATTGGTTCACCAATTGATTCTCCCAGTTTTCGAACCACATCTGGAAGCACTTCGGCCTCACGCTTGAGGACTCCTTTAATTTCCAGATTGGTGTTCCTCGAGTACTGCTCAGCGTCCGTAAGCCGATCCTGGCAGTTCCTCAAGCACGTTTCCAGTTCATCGCACTTTTGCGAGAGATTTCCGTTCTCTTTCCTTAACTGAGCGTTTTCTTTAAGTACTGTATCAAACTTTTTTTTCATGTCCTCGAACTCGCGGTTCATAAAATCCATACTATCCTTTGCCTCTTTAACATCATTCCGCAAGTCACGTATATCACTTCTAATATCTCGTTCCAGTGTCTCCCTAAAAGCCTTCCATTCCTGGCGAAGTTCATCTTTAAGTTCATTTAGTATTTTGGAGATTTCCTTCGTCATAGGGGATCACTCAAAAACAAACAAACAAACAAACAAAGCAGACAGGCGTAATTTTTAACAGCTGTGGCAGCAGCAACGGTGACAACGCTTGAGGTATTTAACGTAAGAAATTGGAACAAACCTGCAAAATGACGGGTTGTAAGCGTGCTAGCTCCGTGCCGTTGCTGCTGCCAAGTGACAGGAAGACGAGATGCGTGCGTCTTTTGTAGCGAAGAGGGGCCGACGTCCTCTAGCTCTTGACCAATGGCAAGTTGTCCCGTGGAAGATCAACGCTGGGTAGATGGCAGCACAGCAGATTTGCAGTCTGGCAGGCCTCCGGGACACAGGGATGATGATGCGTTCTTGGATGGGTTGAGAGCACGGTCTGCAAAATGACGGGTTGTAAGCGTGCTAGCTCCGTGCCGTTGCTGCTGCCAAGTGACAGGAAGACGAGATGCGTGCGTCTTTTGTAGCGAAGAGGGGCCGACGTCCTCTAGCTCTTGACCAATGGCAAGTTGTCCCGTGGAAGATCAACGCTGGGTAGATGGCAGCACAGCAGATTTGCAGTCTGGCAGGCCTCCGGGACACAGGGATGATGATGCGTTCTTGGATGGGTTGAGAGCACGGTCTGCAAAATGACGGGTTGTAAGCGTGCTAGCTCCGTGCCGTTGCTGCTGCCAAGTCCTTTAAGTCCTTTGCGTTTAAAGAAAAGGTTTTTTAAGTAAATTTGTGCATCTTGGTTGCTTTTATTCCAAGTTTAATATATTTCTTCAAGCCGTGTATGAACAACGTATTTTTCTTTCATATAATGATAAGATAATTTTTTAGAGCGCAACTCTAAGGCGCCCGTTTCCGGCTTGAACTGCGTCGCCGTGGTCGTCGCCGTCGGCGTTATCCAACGCGTTGCATTACGGGACGTTTCCCATAATGACGTCAGACGTGACATCCCGTGTGACATCACCAGGGTCTCGAGGGACGTCACGAAGGTCACTCGTGAAGGTCACGACGGATGTAACGAATATCACGGTAACTTTCACGATGCCTTCACGAGTAACCTTTGTGACAGACTCGCAGAAGGTCACGAGTGCTCGTCACGAGGGTCACAAGTGCCGTCACGTGGCTCACTAGTGCCACGAGTGACGTCACGAGTGTCACCACGTGAGACGTCACGAGAGACGTCACAAGATACGTTACGAGGGTCACGAGTGACGTCATGAGGGGTATCGAGTGACATCACAAGAGAGAAAAGAGGAGGGGAGGAGAAAGGGAGGAGGAGTAAAGGGTAGAGGAGGGAGAGACGAGAGGGAGGGATGAAAGAGCGGAGGAAGAGGAGGAGGAGGAAGAGGAGGGGAGGGGAGAAGATGGAGAAGGTGGATGGGTATGGAGAGTAGGAGCGGCATACCTTCCTCTCTGTGCCCTGCCCTCGTCCTCCTCAAGAGCTGCCCTCTAATTCGACAATATAGAGAATTGTAAATGTCTTTAATTTTTTTTCTGTATATTTATTTTGTAATTTAAATATTATTATGTTTATCATGTAGTTATTTGGTATATATAAGATCGACTTCGAGATTCTAAACATAATATTCTTAAAATGACTCATGAGTAATTATAAATTCGAAATCATCATATAGTATCGGTTGGGATAGGGCCCATTGATTAGGTTCTTAGCATCTAAGTACATTATATGGTTTGATGGTCTGGTGGATTATAATCAGGCAGATGTGTATTAATTACTTACGCATATACGAGTGTTACAACAGTTTTTCCACCTCTCGTTCGTTTTTCTATCATATAGTACATAACCATATCTGCAATATTTTGAACTTTAATTTTAGTCAACTTTAACGTCCTGACCCATACTAGATACTGAGATGTACAGTACAGATATGCGTCTGATTTATGTCTACAGACAAACATGTCTCAAATTCTAAAATATATTTGTGAGCAATAAAGCATCTGGTTTGGGATGCAGATGCGAGTACTCTCCTAGAGTTTTGCAACATATTTTTTTATATTTTGCTCATTCTTTTTATGCTTTGTCTTTTATGTAATCTTATTTCATTGTACTTCTAAATTTTTCGTTTGAAGGAAATGAAGTTTAATCTTATTTTTCAAAAATATTTATGTAATCATAAGGAAATAACATCTTTGTAACGTGATGTCGTCATTGATATTTTTGGAGCCCTTTCTTAAGTCTTCCTTACTAAGGTTTTAATTGGGGTTCGAACTTATGTTCATTACTTTAAAACTATAAAAATAAAATATTAGTTCAATTTATATTTTTATCATATATTAATACTATTTTTGAATATACTATACTTTTATTTTTTGAAATCAGCATCCAATCTGGTTTGTCATATCCCATATATTTAAAATAGATCACAGTCATACGTGAATAATTTATGAAAGAAAACTGGAATAAAGTTTCAAGAATGATATTTTACTGTTACAACTGTCACAGGTCACGCCTCTATATTTTCCAGTCCAATCAACGTGATTGTATACTTTATTATCCTTGAATGGTTTCAGATATATGTAGCATTCGTGGGAATTATCATGTATTTCTCGTTCTTTCTAATGTAGAGGAAATCTCTTTGTTTGTTCCCCCATTAATTTAAAAAAATTCCTTAGGAATAGTGGTGACATTTAAAACAAAACCTTTTGCAGCATTTTACCAGAATAACGATATGTTGTAACCGCTATATATTTTGTAAGCACTGACAACATAACCGCCAAAACTGGATGGTACGTTATTTTAGTATCTTGCTATTTGTTTCATGCATTCTGATTCATTGGTCTGAATACCGGTTTCAATATCTGTGTAGATAGTTATACGGAATTTTGAGTTTAAGAATATAATAATCGAATCCAAAATAACAATGTTTTGGTGATACAACTTTTCCAATTCCGATATATTTTTTTTTTTTCAAAATTGTTTATTGTCATTTAAATTATATTCTTTTGTTGATTGATAAATACATTGTTCGCGTCTCCCTTCCATTATGCTCTCAATGGGAGCCTAATTTGCTTTGATTCGTTATCCCACAAAAATGTTCTTTTAAACAATTTGGGGTTTACTATACTTTTATAAACCGTTATCTTCGCATTCTAGAGTACACCTTCGGTGCAATCAATGGCCAACATATTATTTTTACTTTATACTGTCATTAAAACTTAGATAATCTTTGGTTGAGACTGGAAATTTAAATACCTATAAATTTAATTCAATCTGGTAATCCTCATACTGGGAATCTCTATCAAAATAATCATTTGCTGGTGGTAATGGCGAGAGTACAGCCAACATGAAATATCTGTTGTCCTTATTTTGAACGACGATCATAGCCTTTTCAGTCTTTATGTCAATTCGTTTAGGAATGTATTTATGAGCAGAACGTAAGGGCGCAACTGAGCTGGTGTATGTCAAACATTTTTGTGAAAAGCCCCTTTCCATGGTTAAAATTTCAGTGACTGCCATATTCCTTTTCAATTACTTGTCGAAAGTTCCAGTAGGTTCATTCTATTTTACGATCTTGCAATTTAATGAGAATTTCAATATCAAACTGTTTTCTTAACCTAGGCTATCCACGATATCTATGTTTAGAAGGACTATATACCCCAGGTAGCACGCCAGAGGAATGCCCAACTTGGGCAAAGGTGCATAGCAAACATATGAGAGCCCAACTTGTGCAAGTTAGGCGGTTTTTGCACCATGGCAATCATCAGTGCCAAAGTACGGTGCCTAACTATAGCCATTAGTTGGGCGATCCTAGGGCATGCCAAAGTTTGCCTCTTCTCTGGTGCGCCAGAGGAGTGCCAAAGCTGGTGCCACTACTCGAGCCCTAACTGCCATAGTAAATCCAAATCTGGGAATTCGGGGCATGCGAGTCTGGCGTTTCTCTGGTCCGCCAGAGGAGCACCAAAGCTGGTGCCATACTTGAGCCATAACTGCCATAGTAAATCCTAATCTACGAATTCGGGGCATGCCAAGGTTTGGCGTTTCTCTGGTCCGCCAGAGAAGTGCCAAAGTTGGTGCCATACTTCAGCCATAACTGCCAGAGCAGCACTAATTTCGGTATTTGGGACGCGCCAAAGTTTGGCTTTTCTCTGGTCTGCCACAGGAGTGCCGAAGTAGTGCCATACTTGAGCCATAACTGCCAGAGCAACGCCTAATTCGGTTATTTCAGAGATGCCAAAGTTTAGCGTTGCTATGGCCTGCCAGAGGAGCGCCAAAGTTGGTGCCATACTTCTAGCCGTAACTGCCATAGTAAACCCTAATCTGGGAATTTGGGGCATGCCAAGGTTTGGTGTTTCTCTGGTCCGCCAGAGGAGCGCCAAAGTTCGTGCCATACTTCAGCCATAACTGCCAGAGCAACGCCTAATTTTGCTATTTGGACGTGCCAAAGTTTGTCTTTTCTCTGGTCTGCCACAGGAGTGCCGACGTAGTGCCGAACGTCGTGCAAGTATGTGTACGTTTCATAACATTTGTTGCATATCCAATCACATATACGGACAGAACAAAATTATTTCGATCTGCTACCAGAAGTTTATTAAACCACTATCATTACACACAGTGTATTGTCGACATATTCACAAAGGTCACACTTCTCTGTAAAACGAAAAGCAAATTATAAAATAGAATTAACACTGCCCTCTTGCGAAGCAAAACTCGTCACTCAAAAAACCGCGGAGATTGAGAGGAAAGCAGGACTACTATCAGAAGCATGCGCGGTGGCTTTCCTTCTCATAAAAGGCGATATCATGTAATCCTTGATAGATGCATAATCCAACTCAGGCACCCCACAAACACTCTCCAGAAGAAGGTTGCGCACATTCAACTGATGTCTCGTCGTCGGTGAAGAGCAGTTTTTGTCGAAGCGTGTCCAGCAAACACATCACAAGAATTCCACGAACTTTGGTGAAAGAAATGGCTGTTACCGAAAAATTGGCATGGACGTATTCCGGCCGTTTACGACGAAAAACACGGCCCCGTCTGCAAAGCACGGAAGCAACAGAACACTGAAGAGCGCATTTCGACAACCGGACCTACGTGACCCGCCTGTTTCTATAACTAGGCAAACGGCGAAAACGACAGCCCAGAGATCCCATCAGCGTGACAGAGAGAGTCACGTGCCAAATTTTCGTCCAAACGTTTTTGTCCTACGCGTCCTACGTAGAGAGGTCACGCGTTTCACTCCACCCTTTGATTTGCTTAAAGCGGCTGTCGCGCTCCCTGACAGCCACCCAAGACACAAAAGCAGGCGGGGAGGATTTGCAAAAGGCGAGGTCGAAGGGGCAGCAATAAGCAGCTAAGCTCCCTCTGCATACTCGACGCTTTAGAGTAAAAAAAAAAAACGAAAACCTTGTAAAAAAAAAAAATCCTGCTGTGCAGTCAAAGCTACAGGGGAGGGAGTGTATGCCGACCAGTTCAACAGTAGGGAAATAAGGGACGGGGGAATCCCAGCCCTTCTCTGGAATGAAATGGAACGGAATGAAAGGAAAGGCCGCTTCTGTTGGTGACCTTGACGCCTTGGCTAGTCTGTCGCGTTCGGCTTCCATTGTGGACCTCAGAAAGATAATCTCCTTTCTTGAGAGCGAAATAGAAGGGGTGCTTATGTTTTTGCGGGCCTGTCGCCATCCGCGATAGGCCTCAATTATTTCTCTCCCGACTTGCTCGCAGTGGCCTCCCCATGGCTGTCGCGCCGGCGAATTAGGGGCGCGGCCGGGATATTTTCTCCGCGATTGACGATCAGGTGCTGAGAATTCGAAGCAGCTCTTTCGGCGTCCATTTGATGTGCTCGGAGTCGGTCGTTGAGGCATTGCCCCGTTTGCGCATTGTACCTGGCCCCGCTTCCTCTCCTTCCCCCAAGATTTTCCTTTCCTGTACTCCCACGGAGCGGGCGGGCTTTGAGCTTGAAGCCGAAAAGGAATGTTGTTGAGGTTGAAAGAATGTCTTGTATGTATAGTCCCTTATGTGTCTCCACTTTCTAAATGTTTAAAAAGTATACCAACACGCTCAAATAGTACAAGTTCCGGGATTTCATTTTAATTCCCACAGTGTAATGCGGGAGCGGCGCACGAGCTCCGGTCGTTTCCGCTCTTTGTTATCGCTAGGATTTGTCAGTGCTCAGTCGCAATGCAAGACACGCACAGAGCCACGCTCGCTTTTGCAATGCGCCGCCTAATAATGATATCTGTTGAGGAGACATGCGCACTCAGTCTCTCGCAGCGCTAGCTCGATCTCAGCACTTTCTGTAAAGGCGCATTCACACCGAAAACGTAAGTAGTCGCGCAATGCAATTAAATCGCATCGCAAAAAAAATAATTCGATGGTCACTCTGGCGTACTGGTGAGCAAGTCCAACGCCTTCGTTGGCGAGTCGCTTTTAAAAACTCTCGTTCCGAACGCCGTTGATTGGCTCAGCCTCTCCCCGACTAGATCGCATCGCAAAAAGTCGGGTCAGGAAGCGACTGCTCAAATCACGTCGCTTTTTGCCCGCGATGGTCGCTTTTGCAATAAAGTTATCGCGCGACTGACTGCATCGCCGGTGTGAACGCGCCTTAATGTCGCACCAGTCTCCCGGCCCGTCGCGATATTTGCGTGTGTACCTACGCGCGCGAGTACAACATCCGGCACAATTTGCGTTTGCAAAGCCTGGTCCAGCCGCGCCAGAACATTCAGCCCACCTTTGGACTGGAGAAATCAAGAGACACCCAAAATAAGATAAAGTTGCCAGCGGAATAAAACTTGATTTCTATTTAATTAAGATGAAGACCACCCGCGTACACCCGCGTACATCAAATATCTCATCAGCCGAACTCCAGGGCACTAAGCCTAGTTCTGGCACTTGTTTAGCAACTTGGCCCGTAGCAGCGAGATGACAGCCGAACTATCGGGAAGCGAAGCCTAACTTTGGCACTTTGTTTGGCGACTTTGGCCCGTAGCTGCCAGACGACAGCCGAACTATCGGGAACCGAAGCCCAACTTTGGCACTAGTTTGGCGAGTTGGGCCCAAATATGCCAGATGTTAACCGAACTACAAGGTAGTAAGCCTAACTCTGGCACATCTGCGGCAATTTTGGCCCGAAGGTGCCAGATGACAGCCGAACTATCAAAAAGTGAAGCCTAACTTTGGCATAAGTTTGGCGATTTTGGCCCAAAAATGCCAAATATCTGCCGAGACTACCGGGCAGTAAGCCTAACTCTGGCGTTTGTTAGGCAATTTAGGCGCAAAGATGCCAGATGACAGCCAAACTAACAGGCAGCGAAGCCTGAATTTGGCACTTCTTTGGCAAATTAGGGGCCAAAATACCCAGACTGTTGCCAAGGGAGGCCAGGTTTGGCTCTACTTTGGCTTCTTCGAGCTTTTCATATGCCCTAAACTCCCAGACAAAGCCAAGTTTTGGCCCAGAACTCAGTGCTACCTGGGACTGCACTATGGTCCGCTCTTCCTCTCTCTATTTCAATATGTAGACAAACGTTTACATGCATTTTCGTATTTAATTTTACGCTTTCGAATATCTTTCGCAAGGCCCTGTCTTTATTGGACTCTAGGAATTCATTAACGGTGACGGGGTCATCGTGGTTCGCATTGCTTGAGTGATACACTTCACCTTCAAAAAGTCTCTGGTTTCACTTTGATATTTCCGATGTCCTTGCAAATTCCGCTAAGCACAATATACATTTTTCCTAGTCACCGATTCTCATAAATTCATAAAATATGTTTCTTTTTTTTAGGTTTGTTATTTTCAACCTTTCGCCAGAGGATACAGGTATTTGAGAATGATATAATTTCTTACTCAGTTTTTTAAATACTTTTCCACTTTTGGGGATGGTTTTCTTTTAAATACAGCACATTTTCATAATGCAGCTCGTGTCTAATATCTACTTATCGTTTTCGTTTCTCGAAAGCGAGGAAAAAGACCTTATCAACTAAAAAGAACTCAGTCTGAAGGAAACCGGATATGGCAAAACAGATTATGAAAAATAAAAAAAATTATAAGCAACAATGTTTTGTATTACCGCCTACTTGACAAGATGGGGGAAGATGTACTGAAAACGATTTATGAATGACAGTGTTTTATATCTTTGTAGTTTTTATGAATGCCGGAGGTCTTAAAATACTTGCAACATGATAACGGTCAAGGTCAGGGAACGGGGGTTGTCGAGGACTCCCATTTTCTATGCTACTTACATTGAAGCACGAAGAACAACACAAAACATCCAGCATGTTTAGGAATTGCACGCCGAACTAACGTGTGTCCGAATAAAATGGGAGGTGCCACGATTTCTGTGTTCTAACTAAGTCCTGCTCCAGAATGAATACTTCATGTTCAAAGCCTACAAAACACGCGTTACTTCCTTTCCACTCACAATAAAAAAACATCAAGCATAAATAAAAAAAGTGGCGTTAACCCACTTAATTCGCAAGCCAAAATATGCTAGTGATCATCTGTGGAATATATTGTCACCAGCAAGAGCAGCAGATCAGTAACCCTGAAATAAAGCTTTATTGAGACAAACCGGCGCATGGAGATAGAGAAAACGGAACGCCCTACATTATACGGCTTTGGTGGAGGGCGACTGACTTAAAGTAGAGCACTAACACTGTATTTGTGCTAGGCCTATTTTCGCAAAAGTCGTACAGTTGCTGCAACATTCAATCAAGCAGGTAAAAAAAAACTGAAACATTTAATAAGCGAGCACATATTGGTAAAATATGTACAGAGATGCAACTAATGGTGAGATGTTAAGAGCGAGAAACCAAGGTGGCGGAGAAAATATAAAAAATAACGAAAAATAAACTTGAACAATATGTTTCAAGAGAACGAAACGCAATAGAAGCGGTATTTTCTATCTAAAAATCCAGAGTAATACCAAAAACGCTCTTTATCTGTTTTTGTCTAAAGTCTATAGTTTAGGTATTCCAGTATTCGTTGCATTTTGCGATAAAGTTCTACAGTCGATTTGCCTTATTGTTGAATGCCAGTCAATCAGGCCCACGCTTCCTCGTTAAATAAAACGTTCTTATAAAAAAAATAATAAAGTTGCAAATCGCAGTTATGTTGTAGGGCTGTGACGGAGGTAACCGAACTTATTAAGATTACTGCAACCAGCCATCCAACTTTAGCTCAAGCAGCCCTTGGTATATCGGCCACATAGATCGCAAATCGGGCTTCCTCGGTGTTAAAGTTTATTTTATTCGAACAGACGGTCTTGCATTTTATTGAGTGCACTTGATGATGCGCTCTTTCCTCCTCTTCTTTCTCGCGGTGTCTTTCACCAGTATTATTTAAATTTATAGCGTTGGAACAGGCGCCTCCTTACTAGAGACCACATACACTGCACACTAATACCAGGAAGTCGCACTTCCACAAGTTCGGGATAATACAAGTTGATTTTCCTCTTTATTAATGTTGTTTTTTATTTTGCTTTAATAGAAATATATTTCGTTACGACCTTTCAAAACCCTATTATTTTCATTCAGAGCAGAACCACAGTGGAACTTTTATCGGACCGATCGACGTTCTTCCTTTTTCTCACTCGCTCGAGAGCCCGCTTCACTTTCTCCTCTTCTTCTTGTCTTGCTTACTGCTACACTCGCCCTCCCCGTCCCCTAGTGAACTGACGGTATTGTCACGGGTCGAGCTCTTGTGTCTAAAATTCCGATGAACGAGGGATGTAGTGCCTAAGGTGGCTACGATGCACCGTGAATGTGGCCTTTGTACGATTAGAACTGCGAGTGCAGTCTCGTACACGAAATGTCACAGGACCCAGTTGCTGAAGGACTTCACAAGGCCCTATAAAGCGTGGTAGAAACTTCTCTGCGCGACCTTTCTTTCTAAGCGGTCGGCGCACCAGAACCCAGTCTCCAGACTGTATACGAGTTGGTGGTGAGGCTGGGGCAGTGCGTTCTTGAGTTCGATGCTGAGCCCGCAACAATGCGTCTCGGGCTTGCCTTCTCACGTCTCGCAAACGGTGCTCAGAGCTGCTCGAGGATTCTTCGGCTCTCAGTCGCCAAGCAGCATTGGTACCAGCTTCGCCTGGAAGAACTGGCGTGCGTCCGTACACAATTTTAAAAGGAGTGAACGCGGTCGTTGACTGCTCCGCAGTGTTCATGGCAAAGGCAGCGTAAGGCACAAGTTGGTCCCAATTATTGTGTTGGTTGTTGACGTAGCTTGCAAGTATGCCGCTGATAGTACGGTTGGCACGTTCAACGAGACCATTTGTTTGCGGATGGTACGGAGCCGCCTGAGCGTGATGGATACCGTGCAGTTCTATTTCCTTCGCAAATTGACGAGAAAGGAAACACGAGGCGCGGTCGCTTACGAGGACCCGAGGGACTCCGTGTCGAAGAATAACTTGTTGTCGCAGGAATTGAACAACATGGTCGACCGCGGTATTTGGAACTGGTCGTAACTCTACCCATTTGCTAAGGTAGTCAATGGCGACCAGAACGTATTTGTTGCCATCTGGCGTACAAGGAAATGGGCCGAGGTGGTCAATGCCAATAATTTCGAATGGTGTTTCGGGAAGTGGAACAGGTTGGACGCCACAGTTGATGGTGGGGTTCGTAGTTTTTCGAGACTGACATTTGACGCAGGACGCGGTGTACTTGGCGACGTCCGTGCGAACTCCTGGCCACCAGTAACGCTCTAAGATCTTCTTAGCAGTTTTATCTCTTCCAAGGTGTCCAGCGGTCAGGTCATCGTGACAGAGATGAAGTACAGCTGGACGTAATTTCACGGGTACAAAGGGCACCCAACCTTGAGATCCACGATGGCAGAGTAGGCCGTGGTGGATACGATAGGCACGGCGTAGTCGTCGCTCTGGTGTATGCGATGGAGGTGACCTAAGTCGCGACACAATGCCTTGAACTTCTGAGTCTTGTCTTTGGTTTTCAGTAAGGTTAAACACAGGAGTGAAAAATTGAACATCTTCTTTGTTTACCTCTTCGGCCGGGGCTACTGGGTTACGAGAGAGGAAATCGGCATCTGTGTGGTATTTCCCGCTACGGTGACGGATTTCGAACTGATATTCTTGAAGTAGTAGAGCCCAGCGAGCGAGTTTAGGAGTAAGGTCACGTTTTGTTTGAAGCCACAGTAACGCTGAATTGTCTGTAATGGCCGTGAAATGATGACCATATAAATAAGGCCGAAAGTGTTGGACAGCCCAGATGAGAGCAAGGCATTCCAGTTCTGACGAATGATACCGTTGTTCCGTATCTGTGAGACGACGACTGGCGTACGCGATGACTCGCTGAGTTTTCGTCGAGGGGTGCTCTTGAAGCAGCACAGCTCCCAGACCATTTCCGCTGGCGTCGGTATGCAGGAAAGATGGTAATTCCGGATCGAAATGGGCCAAGATTGGTGCCTGAAGAAGACTTTCTTTGAGATCGTTGAAAGCTCGTTCCTCGCTTATGGTCCATTGCCAAGGGCTATTTTTACGAAGAAGACGTGTAAGGGGTGTTGCGCGACTGGCGAATCCTGGAATGAACCGCCGAAAGTAAGACGCAAAGCCGAGGAAGCTTTTACTTCGGAGAGGCGGGTCGGCTTTGGGTACTTTGATACCGCTTCTAGCTTCGCGGGATCGGGTTTGATGCCGTCTTTGCTGATGACATGACCAAGGTAAAGAACCTCTTCAAATCCAAAAAAACACTTTTGAGGTTTGATCCGCAAGTTCGCTTGATGGAGTGCGTCGAGAACAAGTTCAAGCCTTCGGTTGTGTTCTTCGAACGTTCTACCATAGACAATAATGTCGTCAAGGTAAACTAGTGCCATGGTCCATTTGAGGTGACCTAGAACCTTATCCATAAGCCGTTGGAATGTAGCTGGAGCGTTACAAAGGCCAAATGGCAATCGTGTGAATTGATAAAGTCCAGCGGGAGTTACAAACGCAGATTTTTCAGCATCCTCTGGGTTCAACGGAACTTGCCAGTACCCGGATAACAGGTCAAGAGTCGTAAAGTATCTGGCGCCTTGTAATCTGTCGAGCGAATCATCAAGACGGGGTAAGGGGTAGACGTCTTGTTTTGTGATGCTGTTGATCTTTCTATAATCAACACAAAAACGGATAGATCCATCTTTTTTACGCACCAGGACAACCGGTGACGACCACGGGCTGTTGGATGGTGTGACAACCCCTTGACTAAGCATGTCAGCGACCTGTGTTCGAATAACTTCGTATTCGGCGGGAGCCATTCGACGTAAGGGCTGGTGAATAGGAGGATGCTCACCTGTGTCAATCTTGTGTTCCACAAGATGCGTGCATCCCAGTTCGTCGGGAGTAAAGGCCACACATGTGCGGTAAGTCGTAATGAGTCTCTTGAGTAAGTCAACCTGATGTTCGTCGAGGGATGAACCAAAATTAAACACTTCCCAAGGTACCTGGTCGCTCTGATTTGAAGCTTGTGCTGGCGGTCGTGCTTGATCGACCGTTGCTGTCAAAAACTCTGGCGAACGAAAGAGAAGCGACTCGCCGACGCGGTGTCCTTGTTTAAGCTTGGCAGGGGTACGCCCGAGGTTCATCATCAGGATGCTGAAACAACCATCAGTACACGTAGTCAACATTCGAGGTGCTGCTACTTCGCAATCAGGCCTCGAAATCCGCGATGCCTCATACACAATGTCCCCGTTAAGATGAGGTGAGTTTGCTTTCACGTTGACCCATATGGCTGTTTCTGGCTGTATCACCGTCGTAGCAGCAATGCGTACGTCCCAAGTCTCTTTTTCAAGGACAGAAGTAGATTGTTGAAAGACATGCGGTAAGCTTTTCATTCCATCTACCACACAAGACGCACATGACCTCCAAACGTTCATGGAGTTGCGACAAAACCGCCTAAGCAGAGAATAAAGAAACAATGCCCAAAGGCTTATAAAATAATTCCAAAACCACCGAAATGGCGCAAAGCTATGACATGCACCATGAGCATGCGGTTCCCAAGTAGTAGGCGGGCTCTCCTGAATACCGGCAGAATCGTTTAAAGAAAACAAGCCGGCTTTAGCACACCAACCATACCCAAGAATCACGGGACAGACACAATTTGGGATTATGACAAACTCTTCAACGAATGTGCGACCGAATACTGTGATGCTTAATCGAACTTTTCCCGCAGTTGGTATGGTAGTACCATGGGCCGTGAATAGTGCTGGGCAGTCAGAAGAGACCTCAACGTTTGAAGGAAGTAAAGACTTATCGACAGCATTGACAGCTGCCCCAGTGTCGAAAAGTGCGTCCACAATCCCCAAGTGTTCGACCAGTACAGGATGCAAAGGAACTGATGTTAGCTGGCTTGCAACTGATACAAGGGGTCTTTGAGCATTTACATCCGGCCCTGCCCCAGGGGACCGGGCGTGCCGTTTCCCGACGCGGTAGAAGCAGTCGCGCATTCGAATGCAAAATGGCCGCGACGTCCGCATCGGTAGCACGACCCATTGGCATTTCTCCGTGAATGGGCAGACGCAGCATGCGGGCGTGTCCCTTGTGGGGTTGACGATGCTTGTACTTGGATTCCATGGGGTGTTGACGGTTGCGTGCAATTGGTGGCCCACTGAGCAGCGCTCATTTCCATGGCGTGGCCGAGAGCTGCGCGTATTGTGTCCGGTCTTGCAAGGCGAACAAACTTTTGAACCTCAGGGCCACTTATAGCATCCACGAACGCGGCCGTGCCGACACGATTTAAGGTATCGGGCGTTGCTCCCGGAAATGATTTGTAGGTTAGGCGTTCTACACTTGACGCAAGTTCCGGTAAACTCTCACTTGATTGTTGACGTCGTGACCGGAGCTCTGCGTAGTATGCTTGTTGTAGGTGGTCATCACCAAAACGATCACGTAGGGTTGCGACTAATGCTGTGTACGTGAGCCGGGTGCCTTGAAGTGCATGGAGTACGTTGAGTGCCGGACCATCAAGTTGGGCGATGACAGCGCGTGCCTTGTCATCTTCGGTCCAATGGTTTGCATCGGCAATTATGTCGACCTGCTGTAGGTAAAGATCCAAGGGGTTTCCCCATCGAACGGCTTCAACTTGAAACGGTGCTGTGCAGATGGTGCAGTGACAGTCTGGTTTGGGGAAGGAGTCTGCTCAATAGCGGCGACTGTTGGTTGTGGCGGTTGCCCAAGTGCTTCCAGGGCAGCTACTCGTTGACAGATGTCGGCATATTTTGCAATCAAATCGTCTGACCGTTGCTGCGTAGCGGCCATGATTGCTTGCGTTTGTCGTTCCAGTAGTCCTTCCAGAACCCCGAGTGTCACCACTGTCGTCTGAGTGTCTATTGGTGCCACATTCGACTGCGAACCGGAGTCATCTCGTAGCTGGCTCGAGGGAGACGGCTCACCGGAAAGTTCCCCTCTTGACGGCAGAAGTCCTTGACGTGTTTCAGTCGGCATCCCACCGCTGCCACCAAATTGTAACGGTTTATTCTGCGACCGATCGACGTTCTTCCTTTTTCTCACTCGCTCGAGAGCCCGCTTCACTTTCTCCTCTTCTTCTTGTCTTGATTTCTGCTACAATATATATATATATATATATATATATATATATATATATATATATATATATATATATAATAAATGAGTGAAGATTCACGCAGCCGGACATTAGAACAAAAGAGGGAGAAGGTGATTATTGTCCTACGTACTAAAGTTGAGTCCGAGGAAACCAGTGGCCGATGGTCTAATTGGCCAAGGCGTCGCCTGGACAGGCATGGTTGCGGGTTCAATCCCCGCACCTGGCCCAATTTTTCGCCAGCTTCTTTCCCTTTACCTTACCCTAACTTTGATGCAATAAATTCAAAAAATCACCTTCTCCCTCTTTGTTCACAATATTACCACGGCTGCATCTGCTAATCTTCACCATTCCCATTATATACGTATGCAGCCTGGTCCCTACGGGAGGAGTGGTTCCCTAGATATCTTGGGAGATCGGCCCCTTCCGACATTTTGCAAAGCTGAGATGACGTACCACGTCACTGCCGCAATTCGGAACTAGCGGGCCTTAAATCAACAACGGTTGTCGTCTACCCAGTTAAACGAATTCGAAACTAATAGTACAATAGAGCTGGTCAGAAATTGAGGTCCGCCGGGAACCAGTGGCCGGGATGGTCTAATTGGTTACAAGTGTCGCCCCGACAGGGGCGTAGGTTGCGGGTTCGAATCCCGCATCCGGCCCAATTTTTCGCCAGCCTCTCTTTCCCTTTACCTTCCCTAACTTTAATCCGGCAAATTCAATAATCTACCTTCTCCCTCTTTGTTCACAATATTACTACGGCTGCACTTGTCAACTCTTCACTCATTCCCATTATATGTACGGTGCAGCCTGTCCCTATGCGGGAGGAGTGGCTTCCCAGAGGCCCAAGATGACGCCCCTTCCCTGACATTTGCAAAGCTGAGATGACGTGCCACGTCACTGCCGCAATTCGGAAACTAGCGCGGGCCTGAAATCAACAACGGTTGTCGTCTACCCAGTTAAACGAATTGAAATCTCATTAGTAGTACGAGAGCTGGTCAGAAACTGAGTCCGCCGAAACCAGTGGCCAGGATGGTCTAATCGGTCAAGGCGTCGCCCCGGACAGGCGAGCGGTTGCGGGCCCAATCCCCGCTCCTGGCCCAATTTTTCGCCAGCCTTTCCTTTACCTTTCCCTAACTTTAATGCAAATAAATTAACAATAATCACCCTCTTCCCCTTCGTTCACAATATTACTACGTGGTTGCACTTGTCAATCTTCACTCATTCCCATTATATATATCGGTGCAGCCTGTCCCTATGGGGAGGAGTGGTTCCTTAGATATCTTGGGAGACGGGCCCTTCCGACATTTGCAAAGCTGAGATGACGTGCCACGTCACTGCCGCAATTCGGAGCTAGCGCGGCCTTAAATCAACAACGGTTGTCGTCTACCCAGTTAAACGAATTCTAAACTAATAGTACACGAGCTGGTCAGAACTGGATTCGCTGAAACCAGTGGCCGGATGGTCTATCGGTTAAGGCGTCGCTCCCGTGACAGGCGAAGGTTGCGGGTTCAATCCCCGCTCCTGGCCCAATTTTTCGCCAGCTCTCTTTCCCCTTACCTTTCCCTAACTTTAATGCAATAAATTCAATATTCACCTTCTCCCCTCTCTTGTTCACAATATTACTACGGCTGCACTTGTCAATCTTCACTCATTCCCATTATATATACGGTGCAGCCTGTCCTATGGGAGGAGTGGTTCCATAGATATCTTGGGGAGGCGGGCCCTTCCGACATTTGCTAAAGCTGAGATGACGTGCCACGTCACTGCCGCAATTCGGAACTAGCGCGGCCTTAAATCAACAACGGTTGTCGTCTACCCAGTTGAACGAACTGCGAAATCTAATAGTACACGAGAGCTGGTCAGAAATTGAGTCCGCCGAAACCAGTGGCCGGGATGGTCTAATTGGTTCAAGGCGTCGCACCGAAGGCGAAGGTTGCGGGTTCAATCCCCCTCCTGGCCCAATTTTTCGCCAGCTCTCTTTCCTCTACCTTCCCTAACTTTAATGCAATAAATTCAGCAATCACCTTCTCCCCTTTCGTTCACAATATTACTACGGCTGCACTTGTCAATCTTCACTCATTCCGCATCATACATACTGGTGCAGCCTGTCCCTATGGGGAGGGAGTGGTTCCCAGATATCTCTGATAGACGGGCCCTTCCGACATTTGCGAAGCTGAGATGACGTGCCACGCCGCTGCAATTCGGAACCATAGCAGCGGGCCTTAAATCAACAACGGTTGTCGCTCTACCCAGTTAAACGAATTCGAAACTAATGGTACACAGAGAGCTGGTCAGAAATTGAGTCCGCCGAAACCAGTGGCCGGGATGGTCTAATTAGTTAAGGCGTCGCCTCCGGACAGGCGAAGGTTGCGGGTTCAATCCTCGGTCCTGGGCCCAATTTTGCTTAGCCTCTTTCCTTTCCTTTCCCTAACTTTAATGCAATAAATTCAATAATCACCTTCTCCCTCTTCGTTCACAATATTACTACGCGCTCGCACTTGTCAATCTTCACTCATTCCCATTATATATACGGTGCAGCCTGTCCCTATGGGGAGGAGTGGTTCCCTAGATATCTTGGAAGACGGGCCCTTTCCGACATTTGCAAGCTGAGATGACGTGCCACGTCGCTGCCGCAATTCGGAACTAGCGCGGGCCTTAAATCAGCAACGGTTGTCGTCTACCCAGTTAAGCGAATTCGAAACTAACAGTACACAGAGAGCTGGTCAGAAATTGAGTCCGCCGAAACCAGTGGCCGGGATGGTCTAATCGGTTAAGGCGTCGCCCGGACAGGCAGGTTGCGGTTCAATCCCCGCTCCTGGCCCAATTTTTTCGCCAGCTCTCTTTCCCTTTCCTTTCTAACTTTAATGCAATAAATTCAATAATCACCTTCTCCCTCTTCGTTCACAATATTACTACGGCTGCACTTGTCAATCTTCACTCATTCCCATTATATATACGGTGCAGCCTGTCCCTATGGGGAGAGTGGTTCTTAGATATCTTGGAGACGGGCTCACTTCCGACATTTGCAAAGCTGAGATGACGTGCCACGTCACTGCCGCAATTCGGAACTAGCGCGGGCCTTAAATCCAACGGTTGCGCTCGTCTATCCAGTTAAACGAATTCGAAACTAATAGTACGGAGCTGGTCAGAAATTGAGTCCGCCGAAACCGTGGCCAGGATGACTAGCTGGTAAGGCGTACGCCCGACAGGCGAAGGTTGGGTTCAATCTCGCTCCTGGCCCAATTTTTCGCCAGCTCTTTCCTTTCCTTTCTAACTTTAATGCAATAAATTCAATAATCACCTTCTTCCCTCTTCGTTCACAATATTACTACGGCTGCACTTGTCAATCTTCACTCATTCCCATTATATACGGTGCAGCCTGTCCCTATGGGGAGGAGTGGTTCCCTAGATATCTTGGAAGACGGGTCCCTTCCGACATTTGCAAGCTGAGATGACGTGCCACGTCACTGCCGCAATCTCAGAACTAGCGCGGGCCTTAAATCAGCAACGGTTGTCGTCCACCCAGTTAAGCGAATTCGAAACTAATAGTACACAGAGAGCTGGTCAAGAAATTGAGTCCGCCGAAACCAGTGGCCGGGATGGTCTAATCTGGTTAAGGCGTCGCCCCGGACAGGCGAAGGTTGCGGTTGAATCCTCGCTCCTGGCCCAATTTTTCGCCAGCTCTCTTTCCCTTTCCCTTTCCCTAACTTTAATGCAATAAATTCAGTAATCACCTTCTCCCTCTTCGTTCACAATATTACTACGGCTGCACTTGTCAATTCACTATTCCCATTATATATACGGTGCAGCCTGTCCCTATGGGGAGGAGTGGTTCCCTAGATATCTCGGGAGACGTGTCTCTTCCTGACATTTGCAAAGCTGAGATGACGCATTTGCCACGTCACTGCCGCAATGTCGGAACTTAGCGCGGGACTTAAATACTGCTGTAACGGTTGTCGCCTACCCAGTCGAGCGAATTCGAAACTACACAGTACACAGAGAGCTGGTCAGAAATTGCGTCCGCCGAAACCAGTGGCCAGGATGGTCTAATCGGTCAAGGCGTCGCCCCGGACAGGCGAAGGTTGCGGCATTGACCAGGAAATTCAACTGTGCTGGACCCGTCTTTGGCCCAATTTTTCGCCAGGCCTCTCTTCCCTTTACTCTTCCCTAACTTACAATGCGCATAAATCCAATAATCACCTTCTCCCTTTCGTTCGGCTGATATTACTGCGGCTGCACTTGTCAATCTTCACTCTTTCCCATTATATATATTGTGCAGCCTGTCCCTATGGGGGAGGAGTGGTTCCATAGATATCTGGGGAGGCGGCCCTTCCGACATTTGCAGTTGAGATGACGTGCCACGTCACTGCCGCAATTTGGAACTAGCGCTGGCCTTAAATACACAACGGTTGTCGTCTACCCAGTTAAACGAATTCGAAACTAATAGTACACGAGAGCTGGTCAGAAATTGAGTCCGCCGAAACCAGTGGCCGGGATGGTCTAATTGGTCAAGGCGTCGCCCCGGACTGGCGAAGATTGCGGGTTCAATCCCT
>JAZHYW010008024.1:0-12418 GCA_037355805.1 Ixodes ricinus | reverse complement strand
CAGATCTGCTCCTATCGGCATAGTCATCATAGCCAAGGAATTTCTAAAGAAAATACTCACACTTCTTTTTTAAAATCACTTTCTACAGTACAGTCATTCATAGCTGCCTTTTAATACAGGACTGCCCAAAACAAAACCGCTTTCATCAGCCGGCCACCGAAAGGATCTGTTTAAAGCATTGGAGACAAGATCGGCTTCTAAGCCTTTTAGGACGGCTAGCGACCGAATGCGCAGCAATGCAGCCGGTCGTAAGCGCCGTTCAGATACTTGCAACCGAGTAGGATGGAGAGAGACAAGACTTGCTTTAAGCCTCTTTGCGAGGTCTTAGGACCGGATGCGCTGCTGCAGGAGCTGGTCCTAAGACGTCGCAAGAGGCTTAAAACCGGTCTCGTCTCAGCCGGTCCTACTCGGTTGCAAGTGCGTGAACGATCCTTTACGCTTGACTCCGACCGACTGAGACCAGACTGGTTTTTGAGCATTTTGTGAAGGCTTAAGCGACGTTACACACTTGCAACCCAGTAGGATGGAGAGGGCAAGACCTGTTTTTAAGCTTCTTGCGAGATCTTAGGACCGGACGCGCTGCTGCGGAGCTGGTCCTAAGACGTCGCAAGAGGCTTAAAAACCGGTCTCGTCTCATCCGGTCTTACTCGCGTTGCAAGTAGTGAACGATCCTTTACGCTTGACTCCGACCGACTGAGACCAGACTGGTTTTTGAGCATTTTGTGAAGGCTTAAGCGACGTTCACACACTTGCAACCAAGTAGGATGGAGAGAGACAAGACCTGTCTTTAAGCCTCTTGCGAGATCTTATGAGCGGATGCGCTGCTGCGAAGCTGGTCTTAAGACGTTGCAAGAGGCTTAAAAACCGCTCTTGTCTCTCTCCACCCTACTCGGTTGCAAGTGTGTGAACGGCGCTTAAACCATCACAAAAATGCTCGGAGGAAAAAAGAACGCGGTCGGGTGTAGTTACGTGATTTCTGGCAACTCTTTCCTCCTCTACATTTCTCTCTCCCACTCGGTGTCGGTACTTCTCGTCCGCATGTCGCGGCCATGAGCTTCCGTGCTCATGTTTTGGTTTCTAATTTCGGGCAGTTGAGTTTTTTTTTTTTTGCTTCATGAGAAATATACGTGACTCTGTAGAAAAATATTGATTGTGTAGTCTCCTGGCACCATAATAAATCGCCAAGCCAAAAATGTTTTTAACATAGTGACCACTACCCTGTGCCAGTCCGTTAATCTCGTTGACGTGAACTTGTGCAGGATTCCTAACGGTGACGACCTACAGGAGGAGCCATCCAGCCACGGGAATCGCGGCCGCCGTCATCATAGGAGCCCTGTGCGCCGCCGCGGTCGTCCTGCTCTTTTAGCGTGCTGCTGCAGGAAGGCGCCTTTGAGTGAACCGGTACGTCGTCTGCCTAGATTTCAGAGTGTTTCCAACTGCTGGATCAAGGTCACGTGGTTTATATCGACAGGGCAATGATGTTTGAATAGACAGATAGTGCCATCTTATAGCGAAATTTAAGCAACTCTGAGCCGGTCCGCGTCCGCAATCATCGATGACCCGATCTCGAGCTCGAACGTTCGCGAGGGCCCTACGAAACTACGCAACTGGAAGCATATGCGGAGCGCAAGTTAATCTGCTTCTTGCACAGTGATTGCGAGGAGGTCAGAACGCCGAGCACTTGTTGGCTGATTGATAAAAAGAAGTAGTGGGTACAGCTGAAGGCATCTAGCATTGAGGTCTATCCCCTATCCTTCCAATCAAAGCCAATCAGAGCTCGGCGTCGTTCTGACGTCACCGCAACTCCTGTGCAAGAAGCCAGACGGCTTGCTCTCCGCATTCCCTCGTGCTGAATCGTTGGGTGGAGTGGCGCGCCAAAGTTGCCCTTTATGGCCACCATCCGCGCTGACTAGCAGCCGACTGCGGCACCTCCTGCTTATGCGTTGAGCAAGTTGTCTGCTTCTTGCGCAGGGGTTGTCAGCTGAGCGTCAGAATGACGCCGAGTTCCGAGTGGCTTTGATTGGCAGGATAGTGGGTAGACCGCAATGCTAGATGTCTTAAGATCTACCCATATATTTTTAGAGCGCAGCTCGTAGGCGCCCGTTTCCGGCTTGAGCGGCGTCGCCGTCGCCGTCGGCGTAACCGCGCCGTGCATTATGGGACGCGTGATAATGACGATGACGATGTGGATGCCGATGACGTCATCAGTGACGTCACTGATGACGTCGTCGGCATAGTCTTTGTCACGTGACCCCCCTGAGGCCACGTGACCCCCTTCCCGCCCCCGCTTCCCCCACCTGAGGTCGCCGACCCCCCAGTACCCTTCCTCCTCCTCCTCAAGAGCTGCGCTCTAATTCTGCGTTACAGGGAGTTGTAAACGGCATTCACTTTTTTTTTAGTCAGCCAATAAGACTTTGGGTCATTCTGACATCATCGCAACCCCTGTGAAAGAGGCAGACAAACTTGCGCTCCGTATTTCCCTGGAGGCTTATGTGGCCGCGTTGCTAATCTGCGAGAAGAAAGCGAAAGCGTCTGTAGGTCGTCTCGCAGTTTGCTTCGGAGATGAAAAAAAAAAAGAGGAACGACGATTTTTTGTTGGCTTGAAGAATTGTTCTTTCGTACTGTCAATTATAGGGCTAGAATCACCGAATTATAAAATACTCATCTTCTTAGACCACCGATTTTGATAAACCCTCCTTCTGTCAGAGGTTTGGTTCGAGGAGTTTTTGGTAGGAAACTTATACGAACAAAGGGAGTCATTAGGAAGGGGGACGGAGCAGAAAGTAACGGTTCCAAGTGATTTTAGTACTTCCAAAGGTAATCAGATTACTCTTGGGATTACTTCCTAATAAATATATAATCTAATGATTACAAAATTACTCCAAAACAGGAATCTATTACGCTCGCTTTTGTTTTTCAAGTTTCACTGCAACAAAGGAGTTTCTTGGTCAGTGGCATTGCGTGCGAGCATTCTTCGGTCCAACTAGAGTCAGTAAGCTCGTGGAGAGTGAAAAACAGTCCAAGCAAGTATCTTTGCACGGCCCCTTTAATAACGCTTTAAAAGATAAAAATATGAAGAAATCGGAGGTACAAGACTGCACCTCCTTCTAAGCGTTTAAAGATAGAGACGCGTCAGCGCTTCTTTCAGAGGAATCATTTCGATACTTACACTCTCAAAATGGCGTACGTTGTGTTTGATCGTGTCCTCTGCTCCCCAGCCAGCCCAAAGTAGCACCTCCTCGAGCGTGTGCATCTAAGAGGTGGTGCAACAATATTCGCTTGAAATGTTTTTCACTTGTGCACGAGCTTACTGGCACTAAGTGGCACCTAAGTATGCTCGCACGCAACGCCACTCACCAAGAAACTCTTTTGTTGCGGTGTAATTTAAAAGACAAAAAGAGCATCCTCTTTCAATCTCCCATTCACAAAACTTGATGACGTCGCTGTGGGGGCCGCACAGAGCCCTATACAGAGAGAGAGTTTGGTCTATGGAAGAAGCTAGGCCGTGTACCAGACCCAGAAGGAAGGCTTGACATGCTCCCTTGGCCAAACAGGAGTCGAAAATAATCCCCTAGCGGTGGCAGTGAGAAACAGTTTTAATAAGTGAGTAAGTGTTAAATGTAGTAACTCTTCGTGGTTGAAAATACGGTGTACGTGATGTTTCGATTAGGATCTTGCAAAAAGATGTAAGAAACGAATGTGCCGCTCGAACTCTGTTTTGGTCGGACGGAGTCTGGCCGCTCGGATGTTAGATTCCCGTGCAAGTCACGTGCACCATATTTCAGTCACCGAGGGTTACTCCGACGCATTTATTACTTTGTTTTTCGCGACCACCGCCAGGGTATTCTTCGCTGCTTCTGGCTGCCACTTTCGAATTTGTGATGACGCCCTGGAACACGCCGAGCCCACTTTCGGCTAATGGCGCCTCCTCATTTGCCTCCTATACTTCCCAATGTACTGCCAAACTCTCTCTCTATACGGCTCTGGGGACGCGGTACACCCCAGTGGCAATATTTGAATGCGGCTCTTAGATTGGACCGGATCATTGCATGGGCACTCGATTTGCGCTCGTGATGATGAATAGCTCGGCGAGCGTTCCGGTAGTAACCCGTGTCCAATCGCTGCAATGACGACAATAGCCGAACCATATAACCATGTCTGGAACTCAGCGCGTGTCTTGTGCTTAGCCAGCCCCAGCGCGTAGCTATGATCAATATTGGCGGCATATAATGGCTCCAGATCACGTGACCGCTTGTTCTGTCTGCGAGTTGAGGGAATGAACGCTGCTTGTTTTTCTCTAATTTATTCGGCGACTTCTATTGCGTGTGGTGAAAAACGAACGCGCGTCTCATGGTTCATTAACGTGAGGAATTCGTTCTGAAGCGGTATTTGTGTAAAGTACGAAATCGTTCCATCTGCGTTCAATAACTTTAAAACCATTTCGCTCAACCTGTACACCGCATCAGCGTCCAAGTGGCCGCTGCTGTGGAGCAAAGCGTGCAACGCGCCGGACATATGCGCAGCAAAACGACCGACGGGAAGTAGTCAGACCTGTACGTGACGCGTTACAAGTCTCGTGTTACTTGTACCCAGTTACTTGTTTGGTAACGAATAAACGACAGCTGCTTTTTAGGAAAAGGAACTAGCGTATTGTTGTTACTCTTTGATAAAGTCACGAGTTGCAGTATGAAGTAACTTCTGGAGGGAAACGTGTACAACACAATTACTCAGCCTAATTCTCACCCCTGATCGTATACCTGTAATTTTCACGACGAGAAAACGGTAGATATACCTTAAACTATGTGCTCAGAGTGTTTCAATCTAGCCACAGTTATCCATGCATGAATGAAGGCGTTAAAAGCAAGGAGTTATTAACGACGACAAACATTGGAAGTAAGGCTGCCGCTTCATAAAAACGACGTATTCAGATTACCGAGAGAATAACGTTCCTTTTGTATCGCATTAACGAGTACTTAGTTACCTTTTGTGTGATTAGCGAGTGACGGTATTTAGCAAAATGTATTCAGTATCACGTACATTTCTGGGCAGAGCAGATTTTCGTTTAGATGACGATGCTGTGAAGCGTGCAAAGTCCCGAGCATATATGCACAGCAAAACGACCGACGTGTCGTACGACGCGTTGAGAAAGCAAGCTGGAATTATTGAGCGATAGGTGGCACCGTCATGAGGTTTGCAAACGGCCTGCTGGTGTTCCAAAATAAGCTCAGCAGCGAGCGGTCTGCTAAAGTCATGACGCGGCCACCTATCGCGCCGTAATTCCACTTTTTACAGAGAAGCAGTATATAATTCGTTGGTCGGGTCTTTTCGTGTCCGTCGACAGAACAGTAGACGACAGAAAACCCACGCGCGCGCCTTATCTCTTATCATGTGGTTTCGACACTTGTTTCAATAAGAAAACCACGAAAGAAGTGCCAAAACCACGTGATAGATGATAAGCACGTAGCGCTCTCGCATGCGTTTCTCGGCAAAGATTGCGGTTTTCATTAACTGCCGCGGCAGCGGCAGGAATATTTTTTTTCTTCAACAACGCACCCAAGTTTTTTAATTACCCGTTAACGTAGCAGCTTGGGCGAGTTGGTGGGTCATACTAACACACACTACAGCGCACACTGCAAACGTACACTCATGCCGTACACTCACTCCTTACACACGAAAAAGAAAGGAAAATTCAAACGAACCGCGCTGACTGACAACTCGTTTTTGTATACGTTGTCTTCTTGTACGTCTGGAACTACCGAATTTCCCGAATCACGCGCACCAATCTCCTAAACGCCTAGAATATTTTTTTCTGCCAGGTTCAAAGATGGTGTACTGATACAGTTTTCATAATTCCTGACGATGTGTTCGGCTTCAATAATTTCTCTCGTTAATTAAACACTGTGTCTGCCTAAAATTGTACAAGATGGCAGGTGAACCTCGCACCCACAATCACGGCAGTGTATGCCCAGGTGGCCAGAGTTAGCTCTGGTGCTATTGTTTTTTGTGTTCACGGAGCCTATCTATTAAGGTATCGTCCAGTCTGCCCTATGTACTTTTTCCCGCACGAAAGGGAAATGAATACACCACTTGCTCCGCGCACTCTAATTTCTTAATTAGGAGTTCTAACGAGGTGATCGCATTTCTGGCACAGCAAAGTTATAGTCACCTCGAAGCGTTTCCATCAACATACAATACCTTTATTACGAACTGCCTCAGGACGGCCTTTTGCGATGTCTAGAAGAGAGTATTGACTCTTTTGGTGACATCGCCTTTCCAAAATTCTGCGGGTATTTCCGAAGACAATTTTCTACATCTAGTCTCAGTCTACCTACACTCGACCTTTATTACCTGGGAAGAAAAAACGTATCTACAGAAGAAAGGCATTTGCATTGGGTCGTGCATAGCTCCAGTGCTAAGTGATCTCTACCTTTCCCACCAAGACAGACTATTGAACAATAGCCTTGACTCCCCAGAGTTGCCAGAGTATTTCGGTATGTTGACGATTATTTATTCATTCTTGACATCGAGAACAGCAATTTTCTAACCACTGTTGCCAGCGTTCTGTCAACTTTAAAAAAATGCCTGGAACCATTGGATATTACTCATGAGCTTCCCGAAGAAAGATCTATCCGATTCTTAGATCTCAGGCTTCATTTCCGAAACAATCATATATGCTGGACATATGAACCAAGGGGTAAAAAAACAATTCTTTCTTTCAATTCGGCACATTCTAAGCTGATAAAAAGAGGAATCGTAAAATTATGTCTAAACAACACTCTTCAAAAATCTTGCGAGCACTCCATTTCAGTAAGCTTTGATGCGCAACTTTCAAGATTAACTTCTGCCGGATATTCAATATCTTTATTAACATCGATTGCGGAGAGCATCCTGAAAACGAAAAATAAAGGAACATCTGTCACACCAAGAGCCAGAGATAGAACCACGAGACCAGTCGTTCTTCCCTACATACACAGGTTCTCGCATGGCATCAAAACAAATCGCTAATAAGTTCAACATCGACGTCGTCTTCTCTGCTCCTAATAAGCTTGCCAACCTGTGCAAACAAGTCAACTCACCATATTCCCACCGAACAGTAAGCTGTACCAAGAAACATCAGAACAGCTTCGTCGAGTGCGCAGAGCAAGTGGTGTATTCATTTCCCTTTCTTGCAGGGAAAATGTACATAGGGCAGACTGGACGATACCTTAATGATAGGCTCCGTGAACACAAAAACAATAGCACCAGAGCTAACTCTGGCCACCTGGGCATACACTGCCGTGATTGTGGGTGCGAGGTTCACCTGCCATCATGTTCAATTTTAGGTAGACACAGTAGATGAATTAACGAGAGAAATTATTGAAGCCGAACACATCGTCAGGAATTATGAAAACTGTATCAGTACACCATCTTTGAACCTGACAGAAAAAAAACAATTCTAGGCGTCTAGGAGATTGGTGCGCGTGATTCGGGAAATTCGGTAGTTCCAGACGTAGAAGAAGACAAAGTATATAAAAACGAGTTGTCAGTCAGCGCGGTTCGTTTGAATTTTTCTCTTTTTCGTGTGTAAGGAGTTACTTTCAAATAAAACAAACGTTACTTTAGCCTTAATTTAGATTTCAATAGGATTCGACATCGATAAGCCGTTGATAAGAACTTCGAGAATTATTAAACTTTCCCCAAGCGATGTCATACTGAATATTAGATCTTTTTATTAAACCTGTCAAAGAATTTAAAGTTCTGATTGAATTTGTTTTTCAGTGAAGCAATTTTAAAAAAATTACTTAGAAGAAGAAAATATTATTTTCACATTTTGGCGCAGTTTATAAATTTCGAATTAAGATGTTTTTAAAGGGCCTCTCCAGCCTCGATATAGCGATCGTAGGCCTTCACACCTCGAGCAAATTTCCGCAGCTTCAATTACGCTGCCAAATTATCGAATCAAAATAGTTAAGATTAAATTAGGAAAATAATTGCGAGAAGCTCAGATTTTTACACATACATTTTCGCATCGTCACTCGACGAATACATGTGACGTAACAGGATACTTCAGCCACTCATCGTGACGTCACGCATTTTCTGGCTCCTCTCATTACCAACATAAAACTCGCTCTCAGTCATCTATACATTGCTTCCTCTCCCGCAGTCCCGCCTGTTATAGGCGATTCACACGACGGACAGAATCGCGATTTTCGTCCGGGGACCGTGAATCACGTGACCGTCACGTCACCGATTCCTGTGATCCGCGCCTTGTCCGCGGACGCGCGGACTGATAAAGTCGAGCGCCTTTTCACTCGCGGAATTTTGGTTTGAGATTGACTTGAAAAGCGTTTGGTCTAGCCACGGAATAATGTTCTCCTCTTGTTCTTTTTTTCGGACGATTAACACAAAAAGGACGCATCGTTGTTGTTTGCGTTCGCTGGTTCATTCTGTCACGAAATCCTTGGTTCCACGCGTGAAAGAAACTGCGGAAACTTTGCACGGCTGACGCAATGCAGGTTCCGGTACTCCTCCGCGTCCGTGTCAAGAAGCTTCCATCAAAACTCGTCTAGCACGCCGCGGTAATTCCTGCATGTCCAATCAGCTTTTCACTGAGAAAGACCTTTATTGTGGCCCTGGTTTACTTATGTGTTGTGCATGAACGCCCCTTCGTGAGCCAAGAGCTTCGTCGCTTCTACGCCGAAGCCTTCTCGAGCAGGACCATGCCTTGTGTCACTGTCATGCCATGGGTTAGTAAAGCTAGTGGCGCTTCGCGCGAAGCCTATCATGGTGTTCTGTCTCGACCTGTACGTAACAGCGGCGAACGATTCTTTATCGCGGTAGCAAATGTCGATTTCACTCTTGGACAACGGTTTTCTCGGTTCAGTGTTGGAGTTTCGCGGCATTGTCGGGTGGCTAACAGGTTCGGTCCGTCCTCGCTGGCGTCTACTCGCCATCTCCCTCGTGCGGATGCGCTTGGGAGACGGACGAACCGCGGACACGTCGTCACGTGATCAATCCGTCCGCGGATCGGTCCGTCGTGTGGATCGGCCATTAGCGGGACGCCCAGAGAGGAAGCGATGTATAAATGGCAAGGAGGTCGGCGGAAGGAGCGCTTTAGGGAGACGGCCTCCTGATCCTGTTATGTCGGCGGGAATTTCCAGATGCGTTTTATATGCCTTATTCTTCAAATCGCGAGCTCAAAGTTTGTGAGCACTTCCACGAGGAGGTCCTGGTACCTGCCACAAGTTTGTTCGTTTTTATTTAAGACACGACCCCCATTTTAGGCCGAAGAGGCCCTTAAGCAAAACAAAAATACTAATCGAATGTAACGAGTAAAAAATAACCAGTACCTTTCATAGAGTATACCATGAAGTAGTACAAAAATACTTTACTCGTTAGAATTTTGGAAATCTAAGGAGTACGCTTGGAACGTTGCTGGACAAATTAACGGGTTACCAGCAAGGTCGTTAGGTGTAATGTGCTACTTCCAACACTGCCACTTTGACATCCGAGAGATGGGCAATGTCCGCAATGTACCCTCCAATTCCAGGACGCATCGAGGATGACGGTGGTGTACCATACGTCCGTACCGCCGCAGCCAGCGGGCGTCGCCATGCAGACCATGCCTCCCAGCGGGATCTACATGTACCCCTCGCCGGTGCACTGGCCACCGCCGGCGTACGAGGACCCCCAGGCCAAAAAGAACGGCCGCGGAACCTTCAACCCCATGATGGCGTCGTCTGCGCAATCGGCTCTGCCGACGCCGGCGCCACCTGCATACACAACGGACTGGGCACACCCCTACTGAACGCGTTGTTTTCAGAGAAAACGCGGCGATGGAGCTCTCGCCTACTGTTCGTGAAGCTTAGTTTCGTGTGCAGTGCAGCGTTGTAGATCAACCGGTATTTACGACTGAAGAGCTCCAAGGTTTGGCAAAATAATACCTGTAAGTACTGTCGAGACCGGTTATAACATCTGGTGGGCCAGCGGCTACAGCGAAGTGATCACGATTTCCCATTCCCTTTTGCACTTCGTCAACCGAAGTCGCTTATAACTAAATAGCGAATATAGCGAAGTGATTTCCAAGTCCCGTTGACTTCGTTATAACCGGTCTCGACAGTATACTGAAAAAACTTTTTATTTATTTATTTTTATTTAACAATCCTGTTGACACTAAGGGGGTCTAAGGAGGAGGGGTTCATAATAAAACAAACACTTTTAATACACATGTATAAAAAATCATAGTTTATTACGCTGCACTGTCAACACAGTGCAAACAACAATGACAAAAGAAAAACAGATCAATATGCGCAGAAGCGAAGAAATTGCAGGCATCCGAAAATAACCTTTGAGTACAGATCCAAGGATTGGCATCACATGTACCGCACACAAAATAAAAAAATACAATAAAATTAAGTGTCCGTACTTAGCCCACTAGTGCAGGTAACAATACAGAAAGTTACCTTATGGGAAGGAAATACACTTCAGAAAGGTGTCATCTTGAAAAGCTGTAGGAAGTAATACATTCCAATTATTAATCCTTTTGGGAAAAATGAAATATTTGTATGTATTAGTTGTTGCAAAAGTGACTCGACAGATTGTGAGTGTTTTAGTCGCCATTGGCGCGTTTGGGAGTTTTGGATAGCGGATATGGATTCAAGGCTGATTTATAGATAATGAAGCGAGTGAAAAAACTTCAATTAGGTCATTTTTCTGCGCACGTAAAGAGGCTATAGACCTGCTAGGTTCAGCATAGGTGGCACGGAGTCTAGCCTGCGGTATTTTCTATAAGTAAATTTAATTGATAGCGACAGAATGTTTTTTCTAACTTAACAATGTCACCACTGTAATATGGATCCCATACTCTAGATTCATCCTCATGCGCACACAAAGCAAGGGTTTTATTGGCCAGGAGTTTGGCTTCGTTCGGAACATTGCTGAGCCGTTGCCTAAATAAGCCCAATTTGTTTAAATATATATATCAGGGTGTTTCACGAAAGGTGGACAAATTCGATATTGCGAAAACTACGCGTTCGCAACAAAAAAAGGCTTGTGTCTTTTTGCGTCCTGGGCCAGGGCCCTATTTGAAAAAATTATTAAAGTCCGAGATAATTAAATTGTTAATTATTTTTGCGTAATTAACTTTTTAATACTGTGTTTAAGGGCATAGTTTCAATTAGAAAATTGCTCAGCGTCATCGAAAAACACTAAATCAACAAATTGCAGAACGATAGGAGGTACGCGAAGCATTTTACGGCTTTCTGAAAAACCATACAAATTCGACGGGTTTTAAGTTTCGGTTTGTTATCGGAGCGCATCTCCGCCCCGGCAGCACCGCGCCCCGTGGAGAGATAGTGCATCCAACCTCTGCTGCGCTGTCATCGCGCGACGCAGCAGAGGCTAGTTGCACTATCTCTCCACGGGGCGCGGTGCCGCCGGGGCTGAGATGCGCTCCGATAACAAACCGAAACTTAAAACCTGTCGAATTTGTACGGTTTTTCAGAAAGCCGTAAAATGCTTCGCGTGCTTTCTATCGTTCTGCAATTTGTTGATTTAGTGTTTTTTGACGATGCTGAGCAATTTTCTAATTGAAACCATGCCCTTAAACCCAATAATAAAAAAGTTAATTACGGAAAAATCATTAGCAATATTATCTCGGACTTTAATAATTTTCTAAAAAGTCCCCTGGCCCGGGACCCCTACCGACACGACCGCGCGTGCTTGCGATCTTTAACATAATTTATCATGTGTGTGTAATATATATATATATATATATATATATATATATATATATATATATATATATGCGAGGGGGAACCCAAAGAAACCGAACTAAATTTTTTTGCACTTATTTATTCCCATTTCAAGTACAAACGTTCAATCTCCTTCAAAGTACTGTCCACTTGCACTAATACACTTGTCTAATCTTTTAATCCATGTGTCGAAACATTGTTTAAATTCATCTTTTGTGATGCTTGACAGCGCCTCCGTCGTTTTTTTCTTCACCTCAGCAACGTCAGCAAAACGCTTTCCTTTCATTTCTCTTTTCATTCTAGGAAACAAAAAAGTCGCACGGGGCAAGGTCGGGTGTACGCCGTTTTTAACAGTTCAATAGTTTCTGTTCCACTTTTCCGAGCAAAAACAGAATTTAACCGCCGCACGCTGTTCACAGAAATCAGACATTGCAAAAACGACGCCTGCACGAAACACTTGTCACTATAAACCCAGCCGCAACTAGTCCTAACCTTCTTCGAGGACGGAATTAGGCCTAATGACTCAGCAATGTTCGCTCTATCAACTCCTGGTGGCAAAACGCGGTACTGCAAAGCTCTGCTTAAAAAAGAATTGGTTCGGTTTCTTTTGGGTCCCCTCGTATAAATATATATTTTCACTGAATGACGAGGTGACAAAACAAAGGAATAACTGAGAAGAAACTGAA
>JAZHYW010008023.1:0-30669 GCA_037355805.1 Ixodes ricinus | reverse complement strand
TAGCTCTTTTGCCTCGGTAGGAAGGATCCGGAGGGCTGTCCAAGTGATGCCTCCTTTACCGCGGGCACTCTGGACTCTGACATGCTCGAGGGCCGCGGTGAACCCTGCCATGGTGAGGAGAGCTCTGGACTACCGGGACGTTTACACAGATTGAGTGGCCCGGCGATATGACTTGTTTAAGAAAGAAGATAAAAACAGCCCTCTTTCAATAGTCTCCAAGGGCATGTTCTGATGTAACGTCATAGTAGGTATGACGGGGCGAAGTCTTGTTAATGCCATAGGGGCTTTGTACCTGGACCAAAGTGTGCGGAGCCTGATTTTTCAGCCAAAAGATGCGCTGTGATCTTGCCAGCGTTTTCGTGACAATGTCTTTGTGTGGAGCCTTATTTGGGCGGTCTTGTGCCGAAGGCAGGTTGTGATTTTGTGGAAGTGACCATTAGCAAAGTAATGGGGATGTATATACTCCCGCTTTGTCCAAAAATAATCAGTCATTAACCGGGAGCAGGGGTGTCCTCCGGAAAAGGACAAGTATGCGCGACTTTTGAAAGGGCCTTTGTGATGCCCGCAGTAAGTGTAGAGACAGACGGAGTATGGGGAGTATGTGCCTGAACATGTCCCGATCGGCGCAGTGTATCTGCTTGCGACGTCGTCGCTTGCGATGACGTAGAGTGATCAATATAGGGTAATTAATGGTCATAACTCGACGGGTCTGGCTCACAGTGCCATGCCGTGATGAGGCCTGGGGCGATCCACGTAGAGCAGGTGTGGTGCCTTATTACCGGGAGTGTAAGGCCGCCCTAGCAGGAATGTCGGGTTCGTCGACAAGTTGGGGTCCAGCATTGGAGACGCGTGTTTCCAACCCGAGTCCTCTAGGTGTGTTGGTGGGTAGCTCCGCGGGATATTGGTTGCGTTCAAATCGCTCCAAATGAGAGTGGTGCGGGAACAGGGTGCGAACCCTGTTCCCGCACCACTCTGCAGGGTTTATAAACTACCGTTTTATGGAATTCGAGGTGTTGCCTTAGATTTGGTACGTAGTTACTTATCTTGTCGGTCACAATATGCGTGTTTTAATGGATACCGGTCCAAGCCAGAACAAATTTCGCGTGGGGTTCCACAGGGGTCTATTTTAGGTCCTCTGTTTTTTATTATTTATAATAATGATATTGTACGTATACCAAACACTCCTGAAATAGTTTTGTATGCCGACGATACAAGCTTATTTTTTTCTGGTCCATCTTTACGTGATCTAGAAGTTACTGCTAACGCGTGGCTCAACGAGTTATCGGATTGGCTTGACTCTAATCAACTTCAGTTAAATGTTACGAAAACAAAATATGTAATTTTTAAACCAAGAAGTAAACCTGACGATTGTGAAATTCTTTTAAAATTACAAGACTCTATGATCGAGCGTGTCAACGTTTATAAATTTTTAGGAGTTCTTTTTGAAAAAATCTAATCTGGACACCTCATATAAATAAAATGCATGCAAGCATCTCAAGATCTATTAGTATTTTATACAAAATTAGATTGCTGGTTCCATGCTGGTTAAAACGTCAGTTGTACTATACTTTAGTGTACTCTCATCTCCATTACTGTTTATTAGTTTGGGGTTCAACAACTAAAACAAATATTGATAGGTTGTTTCTTTTGCAAAAAAAAAAGCGATACGTTGTATAGAAAATCTTCAGCATACTGATCACACAGCACAGATTTTTTTAAATACAGTTTTCTTACGATTAGTCAGCTATTCCTGCTTAAACTTTCAATGTATATCTATAACGAAATAATCAGTGAATCCCACCCGTTTTTTTGACGCACTTCTTCCTAGTAATACACGATACAATCTTCGACACGGCTGTTATAGAATACCTTGGTCTAGGACAAATTATGGACATCACCAATTATCATACTTAATACCTGATTTTTTAAATAAACATCCCGCTGTTAGAGAAATAATCTCAGATTGTGTATCAAAACACAGCTTTAAAATTAGTATAAAGCGGTACCTTCTGTCATGTCACGTTTAGTAGATACTTTTAGATTGTATTTTCATTGCGTATGAGTTGTATTACCTGTTTCATTTATTTCCAAAGTGTTAAGTTCACTAACGATTGTATAAGCTCTGTACAAAATATGCAGTGTTGATTGTGGTTGATGTGCTATTGTATCTTCTTGTACTTCTTTAATGTTTATTGTTTTTGTTTTTTGCCTGCTGAGCATTGTAAACGGGTGATAGGGTCACGTCAGGCAGAGTTAATCTGCCTTTTGCCCTGTTACCCTAGACCTAGTGTCTAAATAAAACCAATTCATTCATTCAATCTGAAAGAGGCAGGTAGAGTATCCTTGCCTCGTAATGGTTGAGTGTCGGGCTCTAAATATTGAGGGTCTGGGCGTGACCCTCCATGGGGAACCTGCAGAAGTTTATTCTTTCTTGTGAATTTATAATATTATTTATAATACCGAACGAACGCAAAAAAGAACAAAAAAAAACAGTTTTAATATATTTTCAATGCGCTCAACTATCCAATCCTTTTCCGAGATTTTGTTCATAAACCAGTCTGGTTTGCACGATTCTTAAAAAAAAAGAAACAAAAACCGAAAAACACATATATACTGCCTTTAATATTTGTGTCAACATCTTAATACAACGTTCTAAAAACTGAAGGTAGAAGCTGTATATGGCCTCGTCAAGGAATCGCTTAATCAAAGTGTTCGAACACAAAAAAGACTTCAATATTAGAAAAATTTAAGATGTTTAGCGAACGGCTCGTTCAATAATGGTTAAAAAAACAAAAACACAAGCGTTTGCTCTTAGGGTGCAGACGCAGTGACTACGTAACCAGGTTTTACGTGGACGACAGAGTCTTGGAATAAAGGGCCGCTAACTAACCACAATAAAAAAATATTGTGCATAGAAGCTTAATATTTTTACCGCCCCTCTGCTTGGGAACGGGTACTTTATGTGATATTTCATTTAAATAAATGTTCTTCAAGCAAAGACGTCTTTACCGCGTCTGTCTCACTTTGGTGGCTTTCAAACGACTCCTCAAATATTTTCACTTGATCCTTTATGCTTTTTTCTGTAGAATAGTTTTTTTTTCTCTTTAAGTCGACGTTAAAGAGGCAATAAATTGTGAAAACCACCCCAGAGGATAGGAAAATTCGGTTATGCATGACGACGATGGAACATTTACTTTATATCATTCTTTGGCAGCCACCCTTCTCTCCCCCCCCCTCGTCTTTTCCCCGTTCAGCGCTAGTCTCCCAACGTAGCAAGAGTAAAATGTTCTCTAACCTGATACAAATAGATAACAAAATGAGCACATAACGTCATCGATCATTAAGCGCGTCCGGACCAGGCGCGGATCCTTTGTGGTCGGTGGCACATGAGATCTTGTTTGAACGAAAAGCTGTGCGCGCGAAGCGCACTGGGTCCGGCAAGAAAGAAGAGTGAGGCGTCGGGAGCGTTCAGGCATTCTGTAGTATATTGGAAAAAGATGTTCCCGACGCGCCGTGCGCTCGGGAACGCGATAGCGTAGAAAACATGCTCAAAGTACAGTGCTTCGAACGTTTTACCAAGTTACCTAGACACTTTGCGGTGAGAAACTGAGGAAGAGGAGAAGATATGAGCTCGCGGGGACGTCAGGCACCAAGATCTGATATTAATGATTAGTTGGTAGATACAAAGGCTAGATACCTTTGTCTCTACCCTTCATTCAATAAGAGAAAACAAGAGCGTCGTCTTTTCTTCGGGCAGGGGCTAACGTTCGAACGTCAAGCGCCGGCGTTCGGAGTACGAACACCAGTTCTCGTGTTAGGAGCAGACGACGCTCTTATTCGCTCCTATGCAGAGAGCAAGTCGTCTTCTCCTAGCGCAACAGTTGCGGTGACGTCGCAATAACGCCGACCTTTGATTGGCTGTTATGAAAGGGTAGTGGGTAGACCCCAATGCTAGATGCCTTGACGTCCACCCGCTGTTCTTTTCAGTAAGCCAATAAGAGCTCGGCGTTCTGACATTATCGCTGCCTCTGAGCTAGAAGCAGACGAACTTGCGCTCAGCAATAGAGTTCGGTCAATGGGAGGAACGGGCTGGGCCAGGACGTGCTCCAGACGCAGATAGTGGGCTTGAAATTGCTTTCTTGGCCACCCAGAAGCCGAAAATAATCCCCTAGTGGTGGTAGCGAGAAGCGGTTGAACAAGCGCGTAAGAGTTAAATGTAGTAACTCTCCGTGTTTGAAATAATGGTGCACGTGACGTTCCCATTAGGATCATGCAAAGAGATGTAAGAAACGAATGTTTCGTTCGAACTCTTTTTTGCACGGACGGAGTCTGACCGCCCGGAGGGCAGATTCCCGGCCCTTGGCGCTTTGCCATCGGATTACGACGATCGTCCTGCTAGTCGCGTACGCTTTTTGCATCTTCTATATCTTTATATATCTTCCACTATGATTTTGCATGACCGTGATTGAAACATAACGTGCGCCATATTTTCAGTCACCAAGGGTTACTCCGTCGCACTTTTTAATTGCGTTTCTCGCGACCACCGCAAGGGTATATTGTTCGCGGCTTTTGGTTGGCCACATTCGAATTTCCGAAGACGCCATGGAACACGCCCAGGCATCTTTCGGCCAATGGCGCCTCCTGATTTGCCTCCTGTTATTCGCAATGAATGGGCTAACTCTTTCTATGTACGGCTCTGGATAGAAAGACAAAGTCAACTAACCTTTGCATGTACCCACTATCCTTCCAATCAGAGCACAACTTTCTGAGAGGGCGTACTGCAACTGGGAGATGTACCGACCGCATCGGTATATCCATAGAAGCTGGGCATGGCCTCCGGGAGTTTTCGCGCGCTCTGCTCAGGCCTGTCAAAACGCTCTGAACCCAGCATCCTGGGTTCAATTTCACCCTTACCCGTTTCGGTCTGGATGAGCATCATACCGGCGTGCGGTCGTGTTATCACTACAGCGTGATGCACGTTAAAGACCCCAGGCTAGCGGTTGTACGGCACTGGCCAAATGTGTCATCTACAGCTGGGAGACTCGTCACCAGTTGATGCAGAAAAAGTTCTAGGCTGTATAAACATACACACACCCGAATTTATTTTTTCTGCCAAAACGCTCGGCTGCCTGGGAGAAAAAGAGAGCCGAGTCATTTCTCTCGATCTCCGCATGCGGCGCTGATAACGAAAGCCAAAAACGAAAACGACATCGCCTCAAATCATGCTGTCAAGTGTGAGCCCGCGGCATGAAGTTTGCATCTTCACTGTTCTCATGATCAGAATATAGAAATGTGGAAAGTTGTGTGTGTTTGTTTATATAGCCGGAAGTTTGTCTGCCTTAGTAGGCGTCTGGTGTCTCAGGTGTAGATGAGCAGTTTAGCCAGTGCTGCACAACCGCTAGCCTGGGAATTTTAACCTGCACCGCGCAGTAGTTATACAGGACCGCACGCCGGTACGATGCTCCTCCAGATCGAAACAGGCAAAGGTGGGGAATGAATCCAAATTGTTGTGTGCATGTTTATACAGCCGGAAGTTACTCTGCCTCAGTGGGCTACTGGCGTCTCATCTGTAGATGAGCAATTTAGCCAGTGCGGTACAACCGTCCTGGTGTCTTTAACGTGCACCATGTAGTGGTGATACACGACCGCACGCCGGTACTATGCTCATCCAGATCGAAACGGGCAAGGGTGGGGATCGAGCCCAGGATCTCTGGGTTCTGGAGTACGAGCTTTCGCTCCACGCGCTCCGAGCTGGTTTGCTCTAGTTTACCCGGCCACCGATCCCCCAGAAAGATAAGTCGACCTCTGTTGATTCTCCGGGCTTTGCGCTGTTTTGCTGGATGATACTTCAGAATACAAGATCAGAAGAAGAAGAAGCCAGTTGGGCATAAGACGTGCTTTCCCCATTGTCAGAGAGCCAGCTGGACCAGTGCCACACATCATGTCTCCGATCGACAGGGTGGTCGCGCTGCTCGGTTACAAGCCCGACCCCAAGCTGGGAGACGTCAGACTCCGCTTTCGCGAATAATGCCCTCCGGCCAACACTGGCGCCCACCCCTGGAGCCCCACCAAGGTGGTGCTGGACCCACTGCGTTGCCGGACATTCGGGCGGCTCGTCTGCAAGCCGTGCACGCAGGGAGCCCTCGCCATGCGCTCGAGACCGGCCTGCAAGTGAGCAGCCCATCGCGGCCCCCGAAGACCACCGTCGCGAAGACCGCTTCAAGCCTAACGCTCTTCACCTTCTTCAACCGCAACTTCAACTCCTCCTCCTCGTCCACAAGCTTCATTTGAGCCATCATCACCATTTTTTTAAAGGGGAAAGGGGGAGGGGGTGCAACTATAATCTATTGGAATGTTTTTCAATTTACACGAGCTGACTGGTATGGTACTATAGTAGGACCACCGTGAGTGGGACTGAAGGATACTCGCCCGCAACGCCAAGAAATTCCTATTTTTGTGGTACAATTTCAAGGCCAAAAGCGAGCTTTTTTATTGAATCTCTCTTTCGCAAAACTTGTTGACGTAGCTGGTAGGTCACAGTACCGCCCAGTGACGACTTTTGAATGCGACTCGTAGACTGGACCCGAACATTGCGTGGGCACTCAAATTGGGCTCGTGATAATTGATAGCTCTAGAAGCATTCGGGTAATGGCCCGTGTCCAATCGCTGCAATGACAATAATAGCCGAACCATAACAGCGTATGTAACTCAGCGCTTGTCCTGTGCCTTGCCAAACCCCAGCGCATGGCTATGATAAACACCGGCGGCATATAATCGGCTCAAGATCACGTGGCCGCTTGTTTTGACGGCGAGTTGAGGGAGTAAACACTGCTCTTTTATGTGTTTTCTGCTACTTTGATTGCGTGTGGTGAAGAATGAACGGATGTTTCGCAGGTCATTAGGGAGTTTTCGTAGACCGCGTTTCCCTCTCTGCTGGGCCCTCCGCAACGAAGAAGTTGCTACTGCGCCTGCGTGCCGATAGCCTTGACTGGGGTATCGTAGCGGGTTGAGGAGGGCGATGCGGGACGGGCGAAACACGATCTACGAAAACCCCTATTAACGTCATGAATGCGCTCTAAACGGTATTTGAGCAAAGTACAAAAATCGTTTCATCGCCCCTTTAAAATTCGTCGGTGCTATGCCATTTTATTAGCGTTGGACGCGGCGCCAAGGCCTTCACTGTATAGGCTACTTCCTTCTGCGGCCCTGCGTCTCTACTGACCAAAAATAAATCACTATCACTACACTATTTAGGTCCAATTTATCTTTTCACTCGCCTTCCGAATTTTATTCACTCAACTTCCCCTTTTAGAGCGCACCTCTTAGGCGCCGCTTTCCGGGTTGAGCGGCGTCGCCGTCGCCGTCGCAGTCGGCGTAACCGCGCGTTGCATTATGGGACGTTTATCCTCTAAAGTTAGCAAGAAATTTCTCGCTAAATTTATGAGGGCAAAACGTTTCCCGCTAAATTTAGCGGGACATTTTCACGCTAAATTCTGCGGTAAATTTTTCTGCTAAATTTAGCGGGAATCATTTTTCTGCTAAATTTAGAAACATAAAATGAAATACGTTTACAACTCCCTCTAACGCCGAATTAGAGCGCAGTTCTTGAGAGGAGGAGGGGAGAGTACGGAGAGGAGGGTATGCCCCTCCCTCCTCCATACCTTTTTCCTCCTCAATCTTCTCCCTTCCTCCTCCCCTCCTCTCCTCCTTTCTCTCCGCCTCCTCCTTCGTGACGTCACCAGTAACCCTAGTGACCCTCGTAACGTAACTCGTCACCCTCATGACGTCACTCGTGAAGGCCTCGTGAAAATCGTGACCTTCACAAGTGAGCTTCGTGACGTCGTTATGGGAAACGTCCCATAATGCAACGCGCGGTTACGAGTGACGTCACTCGTAACCCTAGGGACCCTCGTGACGTCACACGCGACGTCACGCGTGACGTCAATATGGGAAACGCCCATAATACAACGCGCGGTTACGCCGACGGCGACGGCGACGGCGCTCGAAGCCGGAAACGGCCGCCTAAGAGCTGCGCTCTAAACATTTAGTCGGCAAAAACAAAGGCGGCCAGCCATTGCGTCTACACCCACTATCCTTCCAGTAGGACCTCGGCGCTCTGACGTCTCCAGGTGCTCCCATCTCTTCCTCAGCTTCAGATCCTCTACGTACTAACCTCGGCCGTTAGATCCCTTCGATTCCGCTTCACTAAAGCGCGAGTAACTGGGAGGCTGTCGGAGGCGACTTGAAGGCACCATACTTTGAGCTCGTCTTCTAAGCTGTCGCCGCGCACGGTGCGACAAGAACATCGTTCCCCAATCTGACACGGAATGCCTGAACGCTCCCGTCGCTCCTGATTTTCTCTTCGCTAGACACCGCACACTTCCCACCTACAGCTTTTTCTTCATACAAGATCGCACGTGCGACCGACCGCGAAGAAACCGCGCCTGCTTCGGACGGCCGAAAGAATGGATGACACCAGATACTTTTTATCTTGTAACTGCTATTTAGAACAGATTGCAGAAAATCCTGCGGTTACAACAGTGGGAGTCGATCGAAAAAGGAATGGGAAGGGGGGGGGGGCAGGGGGTTACCAAGAACTGTAAGCTTCGGCTATTTATTATCACTTTATGGCGTGCCTGGCAAGAAAATTTATATATAAAACATAAAAGCAAGTAAAGACGTGTTGGATCGTTCTAACGCCATCAAAGGGTGACGGACAAGGGAAAACAAATTTAGCGACAGTATTTAAAGGAAATGTAGCGTAAATGTTCGCCTTCTACTTGCAGCGAACGTTTATGGCGAAACTGTTTGTCTTCTACTAGCAGCAAACAGTCAAGGCGGAGCTCGTAAGTACTTTCAGAATAATATAGACCTTTTTCACATAACCGTATACTAGCGCGTGCCTTTGACCCGGTGAAGTTTTGGATTTCTCGCTGACAGAGTCTATGCAACGAGGGGTATGCAACCGCCGAGGGTATGAGCAATAAGGCTTATAGAACGGACGTCGTGTGTGAGCTAGTTCCGACTGATTGTTTGTAACGTCTTGGCACCAAATGTTTCTGACTTTAGCGTTCCTTCCGCGTGCTCTATATATCAGCGCCGACACAAACCTCCCCATCTTTCGTCGTCAGCAAACACAAAGGCACGGTGTTCTTAGATTGCGAGGCGAAACTCTCGTAAAATAAAGCAAGAAAAGAAACAACCCGTAATAAAGTGCAGCAGACTCGCGACGCAGTATGCAACCCACGACCCTGGAACGAGGAACCTGGGTAAACACTCGACGGAAATCTTTGTCGGGCGGCCGTGTCTCGCAGTTCCTTTCTCTTGGATTCCATGAAACCCATTATCCAGTGTGTGCATAAACCGCGCCACGTTTACTCGCTTTATTGCTTTATTCAATCAGACCCATGTTGTTGTTACAGGCCGTGAAGAGTATAGATAAATTACTGACCTCCCGTTAAGAAATACCCCCTTCAAAAATATTTATAACGTTATAGTCAAACACAAAAACACGTGTGATGTGATTTGCCGCCAAATATATACATTTTTAATCATCCGCCTTTTAAGTTAAACTTTCATAAACAACTGTAACGAAAGACGGATATAAACAACCGTCAAGTCAATTTTCCTGCTCAAATAAGCGTAAACCTTACTGTCACGTGACGTTAATTTTTCCGCTAAATTTAGCGGAGAAAGAAAAGTCACGTGGCGTCCGATTTTCCCGCTGATTTATCGGGAAATCAAAACCGCGTGAGGTCAATTTCTCCGCTAAATTTACCGGGAAAAATTGTCATCACTTTGCGATATGATATGAATCACAGGGCGTTAATTTTCTCGCAAAATTTTATAGGGGAAACTGATGTCGCGTGGCATGGGCAAGTCATGTGACCTCGTCTCAGGTGACGTCAATTTCTGGGAGGTTGTTCTGCGAGGTAGTATATTGAGCGCAAAACTCCATGTTCCTCGGTCTTTTTCCGCATAATCATGCTGGTATAATTAATTTATGAAACCGCGACCAGCTAATTTTGTTTAGAGCCGGCGAATGATTTTGGTGAAAACATTAAATGAGTTTCTTTATTTTTTTTTTATCTGCGCCCTCATTTCTCATTTTAACTCGCACGTTAAAGCGGCCTGTCCTCACTGAGAATCGAGAACACTCAGGAATCATAAATCAGGCGTAAGCATTTTTAACGTCCATCTAGGTGTCGCATTTCAGACTTGGTTCCTAGGGTCAAACATTATATTATCGTTCCCGTCAATCCCCCAACTATGTTCGTAAGTGGCAGTGAATGTCTCTCTTTAGTGCCCTGCAGATATTAAAAAACGCAGACGAGCTTATAACCGGGGTCACACTTCTCATATACATCATACAAAAGACAGTCCACATACAGCTTCGAGCGCGAGCCTGCGCGAGATCCGGGCTTCGAATGCCGCGTGACAATGTGTTCAAGAAGAAAACAATTTTGACGTGGCACTCGCACCACGAATATTACTGCGAATCGTGTTTGCAAACTGTATTTTGTATGATGTATAAGCAATGTGGCCTCGGCTTTTTTTAAGTACCTGTTTTATAAGAGCCATAGTGAGAGCATATATTCGCTCTGAGCATAGCCAGAAGTCGGCAATGCGTAAATGTCTTCGGTTAGTTTATTTTGTTACACAATATGCAATTTACTCCGTTTTAGTTTTAAGTCCTACAGCAGCCCACGCTACGATCCGATGGAGTAAATCAAGTAGAAGAAAATGTGCTTCCTCAAGGCGCTCGTTTTTTGTGGATTTGCTCTCACCGTGTAAACCAATTGCGCACGAAGATCATCGCGGGATGGCGGCACATTCACTTTGTGTCATTGGTTTGTTTGGTGGTATACAAAACACACAAGTGCGATGGGTGCCATGAAGATGTACATTTTGGGCCGCGTCGTTGACTCCATATTGGATGGCGGCGATGGCTCCGGTCGAACTAATTGTGAAACGGAACATAATAGTGGTTGTTCCTTATCATACGTATCTTTTCACCCAAGGCCTTATAGTGAAAGATACCCTTTTGCTTCTGCAAAAAGATAAGCGCAAGTAAACGATATAGAAACAAAAATTCGATCAAGTAAATATAAAGCAAAAAGAAATCTATTTATTCTTATAAAAAAAGTTAAAGTTAAATTGGGGGTTTTACGTGCCAAACCAACGACGGGCATCTGGCACGCCCCAGCGGAGGACTGAGGATTAATTTCGACCACCTGGGGATCTTTTGACGTGCAACCGAAAGCTCGGTTACACGGCGCCTTCTCCGCAATAAGCCTCCGTCAGATTGCGGGCACCTCGGCCGGGATTCGAACCCGCCACATGGAAATCCGTACGCCTATAAAAAAAAAAAAAAGTATGTACAGCTATAAGCTGGCTGTTAATCCTATGGGGTTTTTGTTCTCTCAGCTGTGTTGGTATACCCAGCCTGACTAAAGTTTCAAGAAAAAAAAAGTACTGTTTTGGAGAATATTGTTACACGATCTTATTCGAAAACTGAGTGAACGCAGACCGAAAGGTTTTGTAGGGATTGCCAAATAAATTTGCTTTTTAAGCCGCGAGGAAACAGTTTTTTTTTTTTTCATCTCTCCCTTTTTCAAACGTCGCATGGATATGACACGTCGCGTTCCGACAGTACCGTCCCTTTCTCGAGCGTCGGCTCTATTCAAAGTGTGCAATAACCGTTTCTTCGAAATTTTTTTTTCTTTCTAGGGGCTAGGGGGAGGGAGGGGAGGGGGTTTTGAAGCTTTGTCGGGTCGCCTTATCTTCTCATTCTATAGTGTTTTCTTTCACCGCAAAATAAATCGCTATTCAATTTTTTTGTTCGTTTCACTTATCATTGTTTAGCGATTTTTTTTTTCGTGCAAGCTGAAATACTTTTGGTTTTGGTTATATTATACTCTCGTTCAATTGTAGTCTACTTCAATTGTACGCTTTCTGGAATACCTTTAGGTTGCGGTGACTGGAACGCGTCTCCAACTTGTCTATTTTGCTTTCTATCCCGTTCATTCATCAAAAGTGGCAACGAAGTGGCAACAAATGACGTGACAGGGGCTGTGGTGTCATGTTGACAGACGTCGAGATCCTTGCGGTTGGTGCTAGAAGTCCCGAAAATAAGTGAAATAAATACGAGTGAACACGAGTGTTGTACCACGAGTGAACACGAGGGTTGTACCACGATTCCCCTGGTGGCAATTGCCCCGTCCCAAATGCCACGTGCCATTTCCACCGAGTGTCAAAATCCCCGTCTTTCATCCCCCGAATACCAACATCCCCGTGTCTGAATCCCTCTTTTGTGACTTTTATAATCATCGTTATCACCTCTGCTATGTCGTGAGAACCGTTCATTTGCAATTCAGTGCTTAGCATTGATTGGACATCTCCAGAACGATTATTTTTATCCTGATTCTTCCTCTGTTCAAGTTAAACTGTTCGCGGAAGACTGTATGATTTTGAAAATCTGGCAACAGTCCAGGAACAGGAAAAGTTTGACCCAGTTGCTAGGATAAACCTTTTTGTGGAGTAAGCAATAGGGTTTGGTAACTGATTTTTTTAAGACTGTCTCTTGCATAATTAGAAACAAGAAAAAGGTCTTAAATTTTCGCTACTTTATACGTGGCATTGAAGAATTTAAGTATTTGGGAATTATTTTCGCTAATACTCTGCGCTGGAATAGTCATGTGGATGACATCAGAGCCTTTTATGCTGGGAGAGTTCGGCCAGTTAAGTTTCGCATTTGGAAATGTATGTCTTAGCATGCGCAGTCAGCTACATCTCACCGGCGCTCGCTTCCCGTAGTTGAGTGCGTGATAGAATCTCCTGTTCTGTGTGTGTTGTGTTTTTTCTCTCTCGTAAAGATCGAAACGGTTAACAGCATTCTAAATAATAAATGAAAAGGTAAATAAATAAATAAATAAATAATTCTGAATACGTCTACTATTCACCATTCTTTCCTTTTTCGTGTTTACTGTGTCAGACTCTGTGCCCTCAGCCTTCTAGATTTGCAATGTTATTATCGTTACGAGAAGTCATCGAACGTTTTTCTTATTCTAGGTATGGTTTCTGGTGTTGTGGTTGACCATAGCCTCCTCTATACTGACAAAGCCTGCCAGTTCGCCACGAGACGCTGCCGCCGAAATGGAAAAGGTAGAGCAGAAGGAAACGGATGAGAGAATGATAATGAAGATGATGATACTACAGCCGCTCCCTTTATAACGGGAGGGCTCGATTAATCCTGCCCAAGCCTGGGGGTGAATTCAGCGCCCCCTTTGTTGTGCTTGATGCCACCAATCCTCCAGTCGTCTTTTCGTCTGGTCGATGGTCTTCCAAAAGACCTCAGTACTATTGGCTTTCTCGCTTGTTGTCGAGAGGCCCAGCGCTGTCGCTAGAGGCGGGACACCTCCGTGTAGTTCATTCGCCTCTTCGGTGGGAGAAATGGCAGATTGTCGTATTCCGCCACAATGGAGTATGACGGGCTCCGCTGTTTCGCTCTCAACCTCGCATACTCGGCACACAGTCGCCCGCACATTATTGTCGAAGCGCTGTTCGTACACCAGCTTGTACAGGGCACCAGCACGAGCCTCGAACAATAGGGGGCTGCCCAAACTGTTGTCGTACAGCCGCGTCTCTGCCGTGATTTGCAGTTTTATTTCCGCATACATCGTCAGGGTTGAATTTGTCCAGGCCGCCTCCAACCATGGCACATTCCCCTGTTTGCGAACCCTCTTGCACACCACAGACTCCCATTTTTTTCTGTTGTCGTTTCCACCGGTTGTGCGAAGAAGCCGAACGTTTTCTCCAGCTGATAAAGACGCTTTCGCCAAAGGCTCTGCAGAGAAGTCATAAGTGCGTATATGAACGGCCCAGCGGCACCGGTCCACGAGTCGAATCCGCCCGTTGTAGGAAACCTTGCTTGTAGCCTCCCTCGCTTCGAAAGACGACCACCCCAAGTTCCCCTGCGCTGCCTCCTTCGCCACCGTGCCATGCCGCTCAGCGCTTGGCGTCCCACTTCTCGCTGTCTGCGGTCCAAGGTGGTTCTTATGTCACCTGGTACACACACCACTGCGTTGGCGAATGTCAAACCTTGCATTCGCCTTCCACATTTCGCGGCTCACTGTGAATCTATTACAGCTCCATGGGCTGCGCTTATAGAAAATGTAAGCTCCCCGTGTGGCGGATTGACGGAGGTGGACGTAGTGGGCTTTAGACAGTCTGCCTCGTTGGACAACACAACACCTACGTACTTATACTTGTTCAGTTCCGGTAATGCGTCAAAGCACAATCTGAGGCTATCAAGCTTTTTTTTGTCAGTGCCCGCGAAATGTTTTACGGCGCATTTGGATGTGTTGTACTAGAGACCAAGCGCGGAAGCCTCATCAGCACATATGTTGAGAAGTTGTTGCATTTCCGTTTCACAGCCCGCAGTTAGCACAATGTCGACCGCGAAGGTCAGACTCGGTAGCAGCCAGTTCATGGCCTCTTTGTTTTCCAGGTGCAGTAGCGAGAAGCCCAGTCCTGATTCTATTAACTGCTCCTCTAGTTGTGCGACATACAGCATGTAGAGAAGCGGCAGGAGTGGACACCCTGACGCAATCCACGTGTCACTATGATTTCTTATGATTTGACCTCTCCTGCCTGAGTTGTCACCGTGTTGCCTGTGTATAAGCGATTAATAAGCTCGGTCCACTATGTCGGCATATCGAGCTGCTCCAGCGAAGCTTGTCGTGTGGAACGCTGCCATAAGCCTTAGCCACGTGAAGGGCGCCCCGCTGTGGCGAGACGCCGAAACGCACTTTTCTCGAGAAATGCGATGTCCGCTCGTGCTCCTCGCATTCCTCGCGCTACCGCTTTTTTTATCGTCGGGTTTAAAAACCATGTTTCGGGTGTTAGCCCGTGCAAAAGCTGTGCGCTGACGGCCAGGTTTCCCGAGAAATGCTCTGTGCTACCAAAACCTCGCGCTCCAAATTCTGCGACCGGGCCCTCTATGGCTCCGTCGTCGAACTGACAAGCTTTGGGAGTATAGAGGAGGCTATGGGTTGAGAATCGGTATGCGTCTCTCCTTCAACCCGTAAAGAGACTTGGGGGAGACGCTGGGGAAACTGATAAGTGGATAGGGGCACGGCGTTTCTGAAAGCAGGAGATTTCGAGCACAGGACTGATAACGCGGGAAATTTGCAGCTGGCGTTTTGACACGGGCATTTCGGGATTTAGTAATTTCGTGCACCACGTGTCCAGGTTTCCAACTTCTGGCTGCCGAAACTTCCATGGACTGTCAAGCTGGAGAGAGACCTGCAGAAAAACAGGCGTTTGCCGCATGCACCACCGCTGCTTTGACACCACCGCGAGTTCTGCCGTTATCAAGCAGAAATTGAGGAACCACTTTTCAAGACGTGGTAAACGCACCGCTCGGAGACGCGTTCCAGGAAAGGGTTTTAAAATTCATAAATACCAATTTAAAGTTTTGTTTTCGTTTAAAGCTTTTTTTATATTTCAGTGACACTTTCGAGGTGACCTAAAAATGCATGAACGTAACATGGAAGTCCTGGGGATGTCGATGTTAGGCATTTCATTTTATAATCTAGTACAGTGGTTCTCAACCATTGTTGTTTTGCGGACCCCGTGTGGATCGGCGGAGAAGACGGAGGATTCCGTTTGTCAGCAGGGGAAGGAAAGGTGTAGGTTAGAAATGATAATGATTCGGTAAATAGATATAACTAAAGCCTTAGTGTAAAGTAGACTTCTCCTATTAACACATACACGAGAGAACTCACCCGAAAACTGGAACGTTTCTTCTCTGTCTGAGAGAAAAACAACTTTTATTCCCGGGCTTAAGCTACGAAGCTGGGCTTTGCGGATCCCTAAAATCTCTTCGCGGACTCCAAAGGGTCGGCGGACTCCTATTTGAGAACCACTTCTTTAGTAGACTATGATATTATAGATGAATACTTCAAATACACAGATGCCATAAATAAATTACATTACAGCTTACGCTTCATACTAAGTCGCATCATTACGGTCCTAACTGAACTGCGATCTACCCAGACTTGAATAATTTCTAGAATACAAAGTAAACACTGGACGCCTAAATAATTACTATACTTTGTTCACCCTAAAGCTGAGACTGCAGACAAATTTACAAGCACGAGCTAGCCCGCGCACCTGGCTTAAAGGCGTGCATTTCTAGCGCGAGTGCAGGTTCTGCTGAAGAACGCTCCGAAGCAGCGACCTCGAGCTCTCGCGGTTGTGACAGTGGCTTTGGCTGTAGTCTCAGCTTAAAGGTGCCCTCAGGAGTTTTCTGTGATCGCCTAGATATGGCAATAATTCACTCTGTTGGTTATAAGCCTCCTAGAAATCCTAAAAATATGACAATACGTGGCCGACTTCCCTATTAAAAAAAAAAAAAAACAAAAAACAAGCAAAGATTGCAACACGCCGAGGCTATCTCGGGCGATGGAAGGAGCATGCACCAAAATAAGAACCATTGTCAGCCAATAGCAAGCGAAGGATCCTTGAGCCTCCGACCGGTGTAACCGCGGAGTGATATCTCGAATTCTCGGGGCTCGTTGCCAATGCAGCCCAGACTACGATTCAACCCAGCGAGCGCCTGGACACGCCACTCGCGTAAAAGACCAAAAAGAACAACATAGTGGTTTGTTTTTGAGACGATAATTGGAGTATTATGTTACCTCGCCATTAAAAGGTCATGTTTCGACTAGTCTCTATTGCTTTTATTACCTGCGAAAACGTACACATTTTGTAATAAGCGTTTGTAATCTCAACGAAATATCGAGGTTCATTGGCCAGATGTCCTGGCTGCCGGAACAATGCTCCTCCCATTGCCGCAGATAACCTCGGTGTGTTCGATCTTTGATTGCTTTGCAAGAGGGAAATCGGCCGCGCATCGTTATGGTTTATGGATATTTAGGGCTCTTAGAGCCCGGAGAATGAGTTATCGCCATATTTATGCGACCTCAGAAACCTCCTCAGTGAGCCCTTAAAGGGACCCTGAAGTTGATTTTGAATAAGATTGTTTTGGTGTTATATTGTTTAACAGGTGTTAGTCAGTACAAATATCCAGTTCTAGATTGCAAACCCTCTTATTAATCTCAGAGCAATAAAAAAAACATGCGGACTATATTCCCTTGCGGGCAATCGTTTTCTAGACCTATGAAAATACGAGGTTACTTTTAGATTACGAACGTTATTATTATACCTATCCTTGGGCAGGTTGTGTTTTGTATTGTCACGGAGTTTAATTTACTAGATGTTGTCCATGGCCAGATTAGAAAAGATTGTGTGTCGGCCCCTTGCCGTCTGCGCGCTCAATCTCGTCGTCCTTAGCGGGTTCTTGCACGCGCCTCAGCAGCACCGCTACCTTTTTCTCCTCTGAGTTTTTTTAGTGATGTTTCTTCCTAGGGTGATTTACTCTGATAATTCCCACATTCCATTAAAGATAGACAGTCCATTTCGCAGGTGTCGTTGTCACTGCGGATGCTCTTCTGCGGGCTCACGAATTTCACGCCAACATCACAGTTCCTCCGCAACACCAAAATCCAGCACATTGGCGCTTTATGAAGCTGATGCACGGAGACGTCACTTGGCCGCCGCTAGCTTCAGTTTTCGTCACCCGTGATAAAATGCCTGATCAGAACTCTGATGCTGGCACAGATCATATCGCTGCAAAATATCACTGCACATTTGCGCATTTTGAAAATAAACACTGAAAATGAAATACGCCGGTAAGGCCAAGACCCGAGAGAAGATGGAACGTTTTGTAAACATTGCTGCTCATGACCTCATCCGCTGAATGGCCACGACGACGGCTAGAAAACGATTCATGGCCAGCGCGCACTTACGCGCGTTGATGGTGTGAAGATCAGGGATGCAGATGTGGCCATCGGCCAATGGAGGATGTCCATTTCAGGCTCAGAGAGTAGTGTTCGGGGACATGGCGAAGATCTAACTTGTCTGTTTGGGAGGTTAGACGTGAAAATCTGAAGGTCCAAGTGGTCCAGCCTCGATTCTACGGCTCCGTTAGACGCCGGCGCTGACCACGTCGCAGAGGATGTTCTTCCCGACAGGAGGCTTTCCGGGTGGCATGAGGTGCCATGCCAGAAATCTCACTTCTGATACCAATGTTAAGGAGTTTAATTTACTAGCTGTTGTCCATGGCCAGATTAGAACAGATTGTGTGTCGGCCCCGTGCCGTCTGCGCGCGCATCCTCTTCGTCCTGACCGGGTTCTGGCACGCGCCTTTTCAGCACCGCTACAGCATTAAAAAGAAACGTTGGTGGTTCAGAAAGCGTAATCTTGAAATTGTCACTTCGAAAACAGCGAATTATAATTTCCCTCGCCTTCTTTCGTGGGAGTGATGTGGTCGCGCGACTGCGTTGTGCTGAGCGCGCACGCGCGCCCTCTTATCTTGCTTATCCAGAATAATGTCACAAGGTTCCCGCTTTCGTCCTTCTGCGCCGTATATGTGTGTAGGTGAGTACTCGATTACGGAGAATTATCGGTGCAGGTCTTGGCAAAAGAATCTCCATGTGCTAACTTGTATATTTCAAACACAGGAAAGAGGCTCTAAAATTATAATTTTGCTTCTTGGTGACACCTGTCAATAATTTGAGCTTTGGAAGTTTGTGTGGTATGATGCTTGTTTTATTTTCCAAGCAACTACAAATTCGGTTTCTACCAAACTATTTGTTTCAACATACCGAATACAGGAGGCTCTGTTTCAATAAACAATTATTTAAAAAAAGGACAAGCAGAAGGAATGCTGACATTTGTATGTGGTGTACTTTATTGTTCTACCTTGCATTCTTGCTGTGCTCATGCTGGTTATAAACTGTTTACAGTGCCCCAGTTGCATCAATTGATCACTGTGATAAGGATGAAGTGAATTAGAAAAAGTACTATCTTTATGCCCAGGACTTGGCAACTGGAGTGCCAGCCTCCTTCGAGGCACAAGTGCCCCTACGCAATTGCTGTATGAACGTCCCAGCAGTAGCAGCAGCTGCGTTTGCCGAAGCGGAACCAGTGCAGTTGGAGCCTTTGGGCTCTGCTTTCCCACCTGTAGGCAGTGAGCCACCACCAGACTGCACACCTCCGGCCCACAGCGACTTACTAGACTCTAATGCTACTTACTCTCCATCCCGCCATGAAAGTTTCAAGAAGTGAGCTATGCATATATACATCCATGGGCTCTCCAATTGTACCATTTCAATTAATTTTCATCTATGTGTGCCTTGTTGCACTCGAAATGACAAATCGGCCTAAATCATGCAAGGCTGCGCCAAAAGTCGTAATCAAGCCGTGAACGAATAGCTTTTTTGAAGATGTGGCATTTTCGACTGGCCACCCGGTGGGCTGTAGCCACCTCAATCCTATTTACTCCAGGGTTTCGGCACTGGCTGCCGGTGTCTGCGATATGCTATCTCTGGATTGCTGTAGGATGATCGCAATTGCATTTTGTAGCCCTGATGCTGTGCACTGTAGTGACGTTTTGTTGCGCACTGATGAAAATAAATCTCTAAATATAATTCTTTTTTTCTTTTGGTTGCATGCAGTAAGCCAGAAACTCCTTAGTAAAAATATGCTAACCTGAGAATAGGCTCATTGCAGAATTGCCTTTTTAAGAATTGTTGAGTTTTTATTTTTATGTTAGTGGTTAAAGTGGCTAGATCACCACTTTACATAACATTTATGAGCAATGCTTCATGTGATACCATTCCAGTGACGAGCAGGGTGCATCAGAGCCATCACCATCACCTGAAGAACAGCGACAATTCCTGGCTTTTGAGAGCTCTTTGAGGGAGATTTTCAAGACCTACATGGAGCCTAGCGAATCAGGTGTTCCAATAATGTATTGTTGAAAACTTCCTAGTAGAAATCTTCATTCTTGTCAAACTGCTGCTGAGCTGCGTAGGCTGGGACTGCAGAGAAAGAGTTAGGAAAGGTGCCAAAATCACTTTTGACACGTTTCCTACCTTCCAATAACAAGCATACTAACCAAACCAGGATAGACATGACATTGCTTGGTTGGCAATTTTCTTGCCAACACCCTACCAAACTCAAAATCTGCTGCGCCACTGGAGGCACCCCTGTTTATTTTAAAACAATAGTTTTTGGACGACTGAAACAGGTGAAAGAAATTTTCAGGATTCGTTATGTATTCTTTTATATCGAAATATGCTATCCCGGTTGAGCAAGGATCAAGTAAAATATTTGTGTCTCATTACTATTTATAGTCGGGGCGAGCATTAGCCAGTGTAAACATGGAAAAAGAGGACCTCAATAAGCAGCTGGAGTTCTTCAAGAAGAAACCTGTGTTCATATTGTTTCTTTGCAGTTATGTAGCGCTTCATTCTACATTGTATCTCAATTTTAATTTATTTTGCTATGCTCCTATATTGATATGGCTCAGGTATCCATATGCAATCCCTGCGAATTGACCACTCACCCTGCCGCGGGAAACATGTAGACACATGGACCCGGAATCACCCATTACTTCGACATTTGGCATATCTCCAAAGTAACCCATCCTAATAGCCAATTTGTGTACTTTGTATCTTCTAGAAAAACTTGCGCTACATGTTTCCCTGAAATGACTTCGGTTTTAGGTGTGAAGAAAAGGCTTGCTGCAGCAAGCAAACGAGCTGGCTGCAAAGAACTGAAAATCTGGGTTCAGAAGACGACGACACACCATTTCTACTGGTTAGCCACAGCGAGTGGAGGCAATAGAGAACTGTTCGTCGACATATGGCTTGCCCTGGAGAACCACGTCATCAAGAAGCACTCGGATAATAGAGGAAGCTATGTGAATTGCATCCATGACACAATGTCAAAGCCAACACGATTGTGGATGAATCCTGGTTAGTGCTTGTTCTCCTTACTGAAAGTGTCATTTCTAAACATGTCTCCCCTCAAACTCTCAAGCCTACAATGCACCTGAAAAAACAATCACTGGGGACAAATGGCTCTTTGAGGATGTCGCACAGATGTCGCCCCACGGCGAGGCGTTTACCCTGGAGGCGTTTCCAGCATCCTCATTAACTTCATCCCCAAGTCCCAGGCATACTCTCCAGCAGGCATGCTTGCAAGGTAATATTATTATGTCTTTAGAGTGAGCCTCAGTTATTTTAGACATTTTATGCAGTTTGCAAAATTACAACAATAAAAGTCTGTTCATTTTTTTCCTGAAAATCAAATAGTCGCTTATCATGCTATACATTAGAGTTGCGTGGCTACTCATAATTACGTGCACTACCTTCTATTGAATGGAATACCCCCTCCCGTAAGACAAGACTTGCGGTCCTCTACTACAATCAGAACTCAAATCGCTGCCAGGTCGAAACAAAGAGGGCAAGACACGTTTCGCCGTGAAGACGTCAAAGGCACGAAAGGGTCGCCATACAGTGAAGATGATCAAAACGCCTCCAACTTATGGAGCTACTTCAGGGTGAATGAGCTAATTAATGCAATTAGGAATGGCATCATACATTGGCTTCAATTCCAGAGTATGTCTAAAAGCTTATCGAAAAGGTGTTGGAAAGCAACAAGTAATGCCAATCCGTCACCACTGCGGCGAAGGCCAACAAGTGCAGCTTTCCGGCGCCCATGAGTGCATTCTTTACAAGACCCCCCAAAAGGGAAGTGGTGGAGGCATGGAGGCCCCAGTTTGGCCAAGGTCCCACAGCTACAAGGGCAACCTATACTCTGTGATGTCCACGATGCAACCAAAGGTAAGCATGCGACTCCTGATTTCGCAATTAGTTCCGCCGAGGGAACAACATACTGCATGATACAACTTGCAATGCTGCATTCCAACGAAATGCAGACAGCTGCCAAGCAGTCGGAAAAGGGGCTTTCATTGGGTGAAGTTATCGAAGATGCTACCAACCGGAACACACCCGACTTATGGAAAGTGTAGAACCAACTGCCAAAGTGAATGCATTGCTCAACGCAATTTGGAACGTTGTCGTTCACAGGCACCCATTTCGGCAGTCTGTTGCAAGGCTACAAACTGTGTCGTTTCCTTTCTGTCGTGTCTAAAGCAGACACGGGCTTTTTCTTCTGCTCGTGACTGATGTCCCCACGAAGCTTTCCAGAGAGTCTCGTGTAACTAGATCTTTGCTTGACCAAGGCCCCTAGTACAACTCCCTTCTGCACGCTGCAAGAGGTAGTCATGCGAGACCTGATATCCCAATTAGTTTCGCCTAGTCAACAGCCATCCCACATGACACAGCTTGCAACACTGCATTCCAACAAAAATGGAGACTGCTGCCAAGCTGTTATGCAAGGGACAGTTTGTGGGTGAAGTTGTTGAAGATACCACCCCTTGAAACACGTCCAACTTATGGTAATTGTAGCACCACCTCCAGGGTGAATGCATTGCTCAACGCAATTTGAACATTGTATTTCATGGGCACCCTTTTCTGCAGTCTGTTGGAAAGCTACAAACTGTGTCGTTTCCTTTCTGCCGTGTCTAAAGTCAACACGTTTTTATTATTCTGCTCGTGGCTGCAGTCACTACGAAGCCTTTTAGAGAACCTCGTGTATTAAGATCTTTGCTTGGCCAAGGCCCCTAGTACAACCCTCTCTGAATGCTGTAAGAGGTAAGCCAGCGAGACCAGACATCCCATTCCGTTTTGCCGAGGCAACAACCACCCCGCATGACACAGCTGGCAACACTGCATTCCAACAGAAATGCAACACTGCTAGCCAAGCTGTTATACAACAGTGCAAGGGACATTTTGCGGGTGAAGTCGTCTCTTCATGTCCTGTTAGAACAGCCTGACGTGCAGTAAGGGGTACATCGATTGTAACGTCATGTATTTTCCATAAAAATTTATATATGTTGTGATAGTGATGTTTAATTACAGGGCTACGATCAAGCTGGCATTAGCTGACAGTGAAAAGCAAGCTTTAGCAAGTGCCCATTCATGCTGGATCACCAAGCCGGTTTCGATCGTAGCCTGATACTAGTCAAAGCAAGGCAAGTGAATAGAAATGCCATAGGAGAATGGGAAATACATATGCGAGGATGGACGATTAGCGAAAAAAGTCATGGTTACAGCAGTGCCATCTTTATCCTGGGTAGAGATTACCAAATTGCAGGTCCCCGTGGCCTTTAGAGTCTTGGCTGGTAGCCGAACTACAACTCTGAAATTGCTTGTAGTCCTCATCACAGATCCAGGCCAAACTTTACAAGCTCAGTTTGTAGCCTAAGTTTGGTAATGGTGTCACCAAACACCAAGCACTATACTTTCGAGACCTAAACACATAATATATAATTGACCTTTCTTTTCATGTGCTAGCGTACTGACATGCTGAACAGGCTGCACCTTGGGAAGGAGCTGATTTGTGGGCTTCTAATAAACGAGGTTTTCATCCTGGAGGTAGACCAAAAATTCTGTAAAAACTGAACTACACCACTGGAACACAGTACCCAGCAACCATTCAACACAAGTTTCATACTTGGAAACAGCATAACAGCATTTTCCAGTCTACACCACGGTTTTCCCTCATCTGCCACATTGTCTCCCTCGATTACTGAGCTGATTAAAAATATGTAACCTATTTTATCCACACATCTATGCTGTCTTACTTAACATCTGGGCCATGGCATTGTTTACGCTCGCTCATATGGCTGAGGCAAAGGAACCAAAAGAAGCTGAGGTTCTTCCCGTTACTAGAAGTTAAATGATTATGCAAGACCTTATATGACCGACTGAGGCAACGATTTAGTCGCTGGAAGTATGCGATGCCAATAGAACCTCGATAAGTGCTTTTACAAATCTTTGGAGCACGGAGGCACTGGGCTTGTGACCCTGCAAGGTCCACTAATACCTACAACAGTACCATCTATTATGACCGGGTCCCACTAGCGCGACAAACAAGAACACTGCTCACAGACACAAAGAATTCAGCGTGTTAGTAGTCATCATTCGATCTTGAAAATCGCCAACAGGCCACAAAAATAACATGTAGACGAATTTGTGGCACCTTGGAAGATGAGCCAAGCATTTAAAAAGTATATTTTGATTTGTCGGTGGACAGGAATGGGTATTTGTCGCTCCAGTGGGACTAGGCCATTACAGAGTTGAGAAACCGTTAACAAGTAGGCTCGAATGGGTAGTATTTGGCCGCACACATGATGGTAAATAACAACGCTACCCAAAGCAGCAGAGTACTGCAAAACTCAAGCACATCTCCTAGGTTGTTGCTTTTGCCTTTTCCCAAAGGTCACGGAAGTGACGGCATCGCTGCTGACGTGTCTTATTGGTTAGGTTGCGCACCTCAAACCAATCAGGCCCGTCATACTCGTCATCATCAATTCCGTTCCATTTGGGAAAAGATAACAGCAAAAGCCGAACCATAGCACCTTTGGTGTCATGTGGCGAAAGCCGATTTGATCCTGGAAATGTATGAAGAATTGAAGAATCGCCAAATGTATTTATTACAGGAAAGTGTACGCTACTAAATACAGCTCACTAGCATCGTGTATAGAGACGGTTTCAGGAAACTACATGCGGGAAGCCATAACTGAGCTTCATCGTTTTGTTTAATTTGTTCCGTTCACAAGGCTTGCTTATAAAGAACTGACATCACAATGCGGTCACGTGTGCAGGAAGGAAGTTGACGCGCCATCCACGCTCGCATATATATGGGGTGGCCCGCTCGGCAGATTACGAATTGCGAAACTGATGGTATAGTCCGCTGGTCGCTTGCCAGCGTTTTGGAACTCTGGAAAGCCGTTTTGCATTCAGCTGGTCGATGCCAGGCACTCCAAGTATGTTCAACTAGTTCTTTCAGAGCGCTCTCGAAGCTCCGACTCTCATCTTCCTGTACTCGCAGCGGTTTGAGGCGTTCTGACTTCGAAGTGAGCGCGTGGGAGATCTGGTCGCCGGTCGGTCACGCAACTCCAGCTATTATGCTCTCTGGTTAAAAGAGGATGGCGAGAACAGCCGATAGACTTGTCGCGTCTGAATACCACCCCAATCCCAGCGCTGTGTAGTAGTGCTCCCCGTATGCAGTGGAATGTCTAAACGCAGAAGTTTAATCCTGGCAGGGGCAACATCAGTGGTGCTGCCGCACCTAGCAGAGAGCAACGATAGCAGCAGCTTGGACGACGACGGTCGAGTTTACGAGTCAAAGTTTGCAGAACTGTTCGACGCTGCGTGCACAGTGCCCAAAGTCAAGGCTTATGATTCCACAGTAGTGAAGACTTCTTCCGACACATGGGTAAGAACCAAAGTACAAGAAAGTAATCAAGCCTGTAAAGTTGATTTATTTCATGAGTTTTGCAGGAACTGCCATCTGGCGTGGCTGGCTTGCGACGATCAAGCAGAGCTCTCACTGCTCAGAAAAGTTGACGAGTGTTTGGCAGGCGTGCCGTTTGTCGCGCCCGGATTACGAGATCTTATGGATCCGATTCATGTTATAAGATCGCTGAAAAGCGACCAACGAATATACCCTGACTAATTCACCCTGCAATTTCTGAATATCAAGTTGCAGCGCAGTGACATTACAATAAAAATGCATTTTACCAAGAAAATGTGTTGGGGCGGTAATGAAAAGACTGCAACATTCACTCCTAAAATGACAGGGAGGTGAAGGCTATGTACTACTAAGTGACAAATCGCTGGCCTGCTTTTATTGCCTGACTCTTCTCCTGTATGTGCGTACAAACGGAGAGCACAAACCTGTGACACAAGGTCGACGAGTCTAGCCGAGCAGCAGCTTCACTTTTTGTCACCTTAGCGGTGAATAGTGCTAAGATACTTTTTCACGTTTCTGTCTGCCAGATACCAAAAAAATTATCTGGATAGATGCTATACAATGAGAAAGCGATGCCGTCGGACGATAATCAGTTGTTCATGCACCTCCCCCCCCCCTTTATGGATGAATTCACCAGGGGTACTTATGAGGTTTCATTATGAACACAGGAGCTCCTGATAGAGGCCACTCAGACTATGTTCCAAGAAGCTTCACGTTCACACTAATAATGGCTACGTAGAGCATGTCGATGGTATATGCAACATGTGTCCACACGGTAAGGATCAGTGTAGCGTCCCACCATTGAAGCAAACGCCTGCGTTCTAGCAACCCTTGTTCATTTCAGTTTTGCCACTAAAGCAGTCGGATATTGTGAGGAAAATGTGAGATCAATCAACATCAATTACAATAAAAAGCACAGGAACATTCATGTATAATAGCCAAAGCATATTCCAACGCATTAATTCACGTTTCATGCTGTTTTCTTGTCCCACACCCCATCGTGCGTGCTTGGTGCCGCAAGGGACACAAAACATCTTGTTTATAAGCATCAGTTGGTGAATAGCTAGATGCTTTGGAGAACTGAAGTGATGAATACACTCAGCCGATGGAACTCAGCTGCAGGCAATCTAAAGCAGCGCACTTCATACAGTGCCACTTTGCGATTCCGAGGTTGCTAACGGGTTGTCTGCTACTGCGACACGAAAAACTGAGATTCATCTGGATCAGAGGGACAACTCCATTGCTACAACTTGCGAACATTTTGGAGGTAAACAATCAATCAGGAATGCCATGCTGTCACATGAGAGTTTCATACACGTCGACCACTGAGCGTTTCTATTCATTCCGTTTACGTTACAAAGAGTCTCAGTGACCAGTGTAGATGGGGTTTGGTCTTGTTCTGGTTTGTTGTGGATTGTCATCTCAGGGTTGTCGTTTCAAGGAAATCAGTGTTTACGCAGCTATTTAAATATACAGAAACATATAATCCTAACGCAAGTTACACGCGCGAGCTAAGTAGCGCTGTAAGTCTTTGAGTGGTGGGGGAGGGGGAGCAAATAAATAATTACTATAAATCTCTGAAATTATGTTGCATCGCCGATGCGATCGGTAAAATATTTAGTTATATTCACTCGTTGGACGTTTGGCCGATGTTTGCCTGCGCGTGGTGTATCATGCTTTCATAGGCGAGGCGCAACACCTCATGGTTCTGGCAAAACGTTTTGAACTCTGGATTTCACGTTACGCAGCCTTGCTGCTTCCGTTCGACCGCCGAGTACGCCTGGCAGCAGATGCACTCGACGACGGTCGCCATTGGCACGCAGCAGCCACATCGGCACCTTTGAATAAAACAGGCATGAACTGTGCACGCTAGCAGTTCAATAGAGCAAAAAACGCTTACCAGTCCGTGTTTCCGAGCCTCTGGGTACCGTCGTCGGGTGCCTCACTACGTCGGGTGACACCGCTGCCTCGGTTGCAGCTGCCTCTTCCACGTTGGCGGCGGGCTGTCGTCGCTCTCGTGGTTCGAGTTGTCGGCGCCGTACATGGGCTTCGCGTCGTAAGATATGGACCCTATAGGTGCGCCGTGCGCCGAATAATTTCCACTTCTAGAGGCGAAAGATTGAGAATAGTTCATGTCGAGTTGCCGACGCAAACAACATGGCAGAACAGACAAGACTGCTGCAAAGCAGTCCGGGACAGCGGGAGTCTACGCATTCGTAAAACACTCCGCTAATCCTTCCGCGCGGGAGGCCATCGCTGCGATTGGCTGGACGGGCTTCTTCGGCGACCGCTTCACTGGGAAGACATTTCTTCTCAAAAAGGGTGTGTCTTCGATCTTAGAACACAGTTTTAATAAGGAAATAGTGTATGCAGGATTGTAATTGCGGGTTTGTTGGGATACCAAGAGCGGCTAGATTGAGTTGCCACCACGAAATTACGATCCATTATCGAATTCAGTCCCGCTTTAAGGGTGAACGGAGTATAGAAACGTGCTCAGAGAATACATTCCACGCATGATCAAGATCTCATTCTTTTTTTAAAGCGCAGCTCTTAGGCGACCGTTTCCGGATTGAGCGTCATCGCTGTCGCCGTCGCCGTCGGCATAACCGTGCGTTGCATAATGGGATGTTTCTAGAATGACGTCAGAAGTAACGTCATGTGAAGTCACGAGGAAAAATTTTTTCGCTAAACTCAGCGGGGAAGTTTTAACCTCGTGACGTCACACGTTACGCCACTCATCACCAGAAAAGTTTTCCGCTAAATTTAGCGTGAAATATTCCCGGCTATATTTAACAGAAAAAAATTCACGACATCTTTAGCGGGAAAATTTTATTTTCGTGACGTCACACGCGACGCAACGTGTGACGTAACGTGAATGAATGTTATGTCGCGTGAAATTTAGGGGAGCAATTTGCCCGCTAAATTTAGCAGGGAACTTGACGTCACTTGACCTCAACACCAATTCAGTTTTCCCGCTAACTTTAGCGGAAAACTATTTACTAAATTTCCTGCAAAATTTAGCGGCAAAATGTTGGTAAATTTCTCGGTAAATTTAGCATGAATATTTCCCCACTAAATTTGGGGGAACTTTTCGCCGAATTTAGCGGGAAGTTTAGTGAACATTTCTCGCTATATGGGGGGGGGGGGGGGAGTAGGAGAAGAGGAGGGGAGGGCACGGAGGGGGTGGAGGGGCATACGCCTCCCTTCGTACCCTTTCCCCCTCTTCCTCAAGAGCAGCGCTCTAATTCGTCATTACAGATAACTGTAAACGTATTTGATTTTTTATCCTGGTCTAAATACAAAATGTAGCCCATATTGTAGTTCATTAGATGGAAGGCAGACACGAACGCTTGAGCTGTGCGGTTGTGCGGCGAGCAATTGAGTAAGAGGGGGGAAGAGGTCTGGTGAGAGTGATCGAATACCACAAAGAAACCAGGCACATATTGTCACGTAATATCACGTCACATTGTGATGTTACCTTACACCCTGATGTCATATCTCGCTGTGACGTCAGATGACATCTGACGCCACGCGACTACATAACGACGCATGGGGTCATGAAATCACTGAACCTGCGAAGTGACGTGATCTCAGAAAGTTGCGTTTTCACATGGAAAGTATCGCCAATTGCCCTTGATTCGCACTATGACCCAAAAGGCAGAGCCAAAAAAATAGTCAAGGCGCGTAATGCCCATATTCTGTCTAAGCGTCGTTTATTTAGAACCTGAACCATACTGGGTTCTGCTGTTCAAGCTTGCAGCTATTAAAGATTTACAAATGCCTGTGACCTTTCGGGTGGGGTGAGGTTAAGGCCTCGCGCTCTTGCGCATGGATTCTTCGCCTCAGGACAAAGCATGTCAGATGGGACGTAAGAAGGAGGTCCTCATCCCTGAAAACTGTTTGCGCCATTTTGTGACTCTCCCCAAAACGCGTAAATTACGACAAAGCTAAAGCGCCACTAATTTTTAGGGAGATGCTTCTTATACCAATAAAAACAAGCACGAAAAAACCGTGGCAGCGTGAAGCCCCGTGATCTGAACTCTGAAAAAAGAACAAAAACAACGTGCTCTTTCCGACAGATTGCCCAGTCTGTCCCACATCAGCAGAAAGCAAAGGGTTGCTGAGTGAAAAATTGACGGCCATCTAGCAAACATGTGAGCTTCCAGGAGAGACGCGTGATCGTTTTTTTTTATGTGCTTATTCTATTGTCTTTATGATCTTATGTGGCGTTCCGAAGTGTAGTTGTGCTGTAGCTGCACTTCTACTTGCCTTTTGTGATGTTGTTCGTTGTGCCTTTGTTGTTTTGTTTTATTCGGGAATGGAATGCGATGATGAAGCAAAAAGATAACTTAGGAAGGAAGATTGGAAGGAAGGAGAGTTAGCTGCGCTTTCAATCCTACAATAAAACTCCCAGTTTTTCTTTCTTCTTCCTAGTTAAGTGGAGGCTGCGATCAAGGAGCTTCGACCCCCTTGAAATCGAGTGTGACGTTATGGAGTGAAACAGGGAATGCGGCTTCCTCTTTTTTGTTTATTGTTATTAACCTTTGGTATTGGAGGAGGCCCGAAAAGGCATCTGGAAAATACAGCCCTTTTATTAGTTTTGTTGCAGATCTTGACTTGACTTATGGCATGCTCCAAATGAGCTTAGAACCCAATATGTTTGCGCTAACAAATTACGATCAGTGAAATTGCAGGCAGACGCAAGCTGGCTTTAGCAGTGCTTGTGGTGAAGCAGTAAACAAACTAACAAGCGAAAAACACGAAACGAAGTCCGCTTACCTTATGTCCTGTTAGATTAAAATCTGCAGTCTTTTGATTATTTGGAAGCAAATATTCGAGCAGGTGTAATTTATTTTAGGCTCGTTTGTAAAAAAACATATTTATATACACAGAAAAACAGCTCTTGGTTTTTTGTTAATTTCAAAAAAGCCTTTAATTACGTAACTTACGATTTATTATTGAATAATCTTGAGGGTATTGTTTTCCCGGTAAGAAATTTCTGATGCTCCTGACATCGCATTGACGCAGTCGAAAACAATTTGGTCAACTAGATGGTAAGTTTTCCTACATATGTGATTGGGTGTTCCCCAAGGAAGCGTTCTATGTCCGTCTTTTGGAATATATATATAAAAATATATATATATATATATATATATAGATAATGGGCATATTGGCGGGGGGCCGAAGGCGTGGGTATAACTGAGAAGAACAGAAAACCCTTGGCGAAAACAGCAACAACGGACGGTTTATTCTTCGACGTTTCGGCCGGAGTCCGGCCTTCATCAGGAAGAACTTTTACAGATGAACGCGGGTGGTATTTATACAATGCTACGGTCGAGTCCAAGTTTCAAAAACGGCGGGATAACGGTTGAA
>JAZHYW010008022.1:0-43334 GCA_037355805.1 Ixodes ricinus | reverse complement strand
ACTTCGTTCCAGTTACATGCTTACTACAACAAACTACTTTACAAATTAAACAACAACACTTTTGCAAAATTCAATATTGCAAAAGTTGATCGCATAGAATGTCATAACATGTGTGATTTGTATCTCGCTCCAATTGTGAAATTTTGTGCCTCAAAATATTTCAGTGCCTGTAAAATGTATTTAAATGTCGAGGCCATGAATAAAATAGCGCTGCATTATATGTTGTTCCTGTAGAGAATGTGGCAATCAGCAAACAGGTTGCTTTTTAGACTTTATCCGCCTGCTTTCTTACGCCATTGCCTTGCTCACACATTGTACACCTCTGCCTTTACTTTTTTGAGGGCTGGCAGATTTTTTCACTTCTGCAAACCTTTTGCGCCCATTAAAGCCTTTAGTTCAATTCCCAAAAATTTAGGCTTACATGTGATTCCATTTCACAAAGCACTATTAAACAGCTCGTCTTGGTTGCCGAAATGTGGAATATTGTTTGTGTAATCTTAATTTAAACGTGGCTGACCCAAAACGAAACTGTGATTGCATCAGGCAACGCCGGATCTCGTGTCGTCAGAGTCATGGCCACGTCACGTTGAACCGGCAGTGTATGGCGTTAGGTAGAGTAGAGATGCAGGACCGCCGGCAAACGGTCGCTTCGCCGTGGGCTGGTGACTGAGAGAGGAGAGGAGAAAGGAGAGGCGGAGAAACGGTCGATAGCGGTAGGGCGGGCATAAACTGGCGCATCCAGCGCGTTCGGTGATCAAACTGGTTGGCAATGGAAAGACCCAACACGGGAGGAAAACTCATGACGTCGCCGTTCGGTGGATTCTGTTACAAACAAAGCCAAACGTGAGATGACGTAGACATGCTACCTCTGACAGCCAAGGGCTCAACGTTATGCTCAACTCCGTCGCATTAACTGGCACAGTGGGGCTACACCTCCGTATACCTTTAGGGCCAGCGTTCGGCGACTTGCTCATTTGAAAGTTTGCTGGCTAGTTTATTAAATATAGACAGAATTAAGATCGTAATTATTTGATATGGGAGTATTACTATATTGATGCAGAAGAGGAACTGCATAGTTTCAAAATATTAAAAATGAGCGGAGTTGCCACTAAAAATACTGGATATATAGGCTGATTCATGGCACTTTCGAGTTGCAGGTCATGTATAGCATGATTTATGAGAGGAACAGATTTGAGACCTCTGACTGCCTCTACGTGCAGCTTACGTATGGTTCTTCACTTTCAGTAAAGTCTGGTTGCAATTTGTTCTCCAAATATACTTTACATGATTTTAAGCAGGCCTGTCTTTTCCTGAATGTAATCTGGAGCTCTAGGCCTTTGATTGAAAAACCATTTGACAAACAGACATACAATAGCGACTTAATTTTGGCGAGGCTCAAGTTTTAGTCGGGCCAAAACTGAAAGTGGAAATTATTCGGGCTTTAATTTTCGAATCAGTGTAGTTAAATGGCATTCTCTTGCCAAATTGTTATGGGGCGTATTTTTAGCAATTGTAGGTGATTGGCAGAAATTCGCAAAAATTAGGTCCTACAAGGTAAGTACCGTTTACAGTATTCTACGTTACTGGCTAACAAACAGGTCATTCTACCAATGACAAAGTTTAAGTAAAAGAAAAGATAGGTAGCGATAATTAGCAAAGAATTCCCAAAACTCACTAATTATAGTACAAATACTTCCATGGCTGACCTAGTGGTATTCATCGGCTGTTGCCAAGACTATTACCGTAACTCTGAGATTCTCAAACTTTTTGGTCTCTTGAATTTGGAAATATCAAAACTGCTGTGAGACACCCCCCTCCTCCCTCCATGTTGCAGTAGGCTGTCATTCACAATTGTAGGCAATATTGCTTCTGTTGCTTCCCATATATCACCACCATATCCATCGCAATGTCAGTACAAAGTGAGGTAAGGCACTTTGTCATGATCTGCCCATGGTTGAAATTTAGTTCTAGTCGTGGAACCTGGACAGCTGTGGGGCCCCTGTGTTGGGCCAGTTTGAGCCCTGCCGTAGCTGTTGGAATTGTGACAAATAAATTTTGCTTTACTATTCCCTGGAAAAGTAGGCTCTCTCTCAGGTTGCCAGACAGAAACTAAGAAAGCGAATTGCACAACTGCACACGGGAACAGTACAGGGCGATGCGGCACATGCAACAATGCTGACCCTTACAGAGTAACTGCAAAGAAAAAAGTATTTAAACAACCTAATTGGGACAAGCATGTCACAAAAACAATTTTTCCGACACAAACAAGCTTTTACCTTAATATTTATTGTCGAGACTGATTTCGTTTGCGGCTATTTCGTCCGTTTTAGAGGCCAGCGGCAGCCACAATGTTGGTATTATGCATCCGCGTAGTGGCTATCGTCCACGGAGCGTATAACAACCACTCGCGTAGCAGCGTCGAAAGAGCAGGAGTTTTAAAACCATGGAGAAGTTACGACTCAGACTATAATGCGATCCTGGAGTGAACATTGTTAGAAAAAATTTTGCTTTTCGCGGAAGATTTGTTTTGTGACATGCTTATCATGCTTGTCCCAATTAAACGACTTAAATAGCTTCTTTTTCTTCATAGTCCTTTTAAAGGACACTGACAGGGTATTTATTCTGTAAAGGATATGAGCCTTTACCCCAAAACACAAATTGCGGGTCAAAAAAATTTTCTCCCAAAATGTTGATAGAGAACTGGCTGGTTTGGTTGCACTTTCACTCTTTGTGATCATGTACCAATCAGACACAATCAAATATAGTCAAAATCGTGGTGCATCGAAATACACCTCAATATTCGAAATAGAAAAAAATATAAACCAATTTTATTTGGCTTCTAGAAAACTGCAAATACGTTGATTGAAAACAAGGTGCAGAGTACCTGAAGCCTGAGACTGTATAATTCTCAACGGGTGCCAGTTGTGGGATCGCAGAAGCAGTGAAGAGGCAGAACGTGGGCTGCATTGGACAGAAGCAGACTAAGCAATGACTCATGGACGACGGAAGTGGGACTCTTTAGACTCTGTTCTGATTTTGATGGATCTGTCTACCTTTGAAAAAGAAATATGTTGATCAAGACAAATGATTTCTTTCACCGAATCGTCAAGCCCACCAAGATGATTAACAAGAAGAAGAATAACACAAAATGATAGCCTTCTCTCTATTTGACATCCTAAATCCTTAAACGAATTAGCCGTCTGCGCCAGCAATAAGCAACAAAATGGCAGTCAGAGTGTATTTCATGATTTCGCAACTCTCTCCTCCTCTACATTTGTCTTCCTCCCAGTCGTGCCCGTATAAACTCCAAACTCGATACTCTATGTTCTGTTTCAGTTTGAAACGCTGCATTTTTTTTACTTTATCAAGCCATGTCACTTTTAATAAATATTGATTTTTGCTAATTCGCCTAGATTGCTTGGCGATTAACACACTTATACGATTGCTTGGGACAGTGTGCCTTGAAAAGTTAAGTAGCAGTGGAACCGCATGGCAACCCCGTATCTTTTCTATTTTTCGCACATCATTGTTCATTTTTGCTTGGTAATTTTTAATGCTATAAATTAGTGGTTTCGCATCATGCAGTTCGCAGACCCTTTGTGGCGCCCTGAGGCCTTCCCAGGTCCCCGAAGCCCCTCCGACCATCAGTCAAGCCGAGCAATAAAGCTTATTTTATTATTGATGCTGGCTGTCCCACAAAGCTAAATAGTAGACTAAGCCATGTGTTCCCGGGTGAGTAGGGTCGATCACTCTCCCTTTGAACCTTCAGAGTTGACCTCTTGCGCATTCAGTTTTCTTATTTACGTACTACTGTCCTGGCAATCATCCAATAACGCCGCCCCCTTCCCCTTCCCCGGTGGATGGGGCTCCCTCTATCCACCTCTAACCCAGACGAAGGGTTTGCGAAAGCATGCGTAGCTGAGAACGCTGTTTATAAACGACCATTTCTACTAGTCATGCATTTTAATTCGATAACACCATTACCACAACCACTCGAAATAAGTTCACAGTTCCAGGTTACGCGCATATAACAACAAATGTAACTATTTTCTAGAAAGCCTTTATTACAAGTTTCCAACTGCTTGATTGGGGTCATGCAGTTTATGGGCAACGTTGCAACACGAGCTGCGGGGGAGGATTCTGACGTTGATGGTGTGCGGCGTCTGCTTCTTTCTCCGCCACACCACGCGACTATGCAGTGCATGCACACCCCAGCAATCGGTGCGGGAAGTGTCCCTCATTCAATTGCAAATGCTCCCCATGGGCCCAGGCAGACCCCTAACAATCCATTCTCGTTAGGGGCTGGGGATTCCTCTCTCTCATCATTAAAACTTTTAAGAGTTTTAGTAGCAGTCCTAAACGCAACTGTGCGGAAAGCTGGCCTTTATAGGCTTGCAACGATTACGCCACCCCGCACCAAAAAAAAATAGCTGCATTTAAAATTTTGTTTCTGCAAAAATGATTCTACTTTTCTGACCAGAGGAAGCTCCCAATTTGGGAGCTTTTCTTCGGTAATAGCTACTAGCCAAATGGCTTTGACTCGGGGGCTTAGTATACGAAGGTTTTATCGGTGCAACACAGCTTAAAATATCCTGGTTCTAGCACTTATTTCCCCTGGTGGTCATGTAGGCCAGATACTTCGAGCAGTGCTATCGCTTAACCCGGTCCAGCTACAGCCCACCCAGACTGGGATGTATTCCAGGGCTGCTCCAGCAAATCAATATCGATGTGCCAGTCTGTTTTCTCGTCATAAAAGTGGTTTCAATACTTTGTAGATCACAGCCTTCAGCTGACGTGGGAAATGGTTGTACTAGTCACAGTAAGCCAGCTGAATACAACCATCAAAGGCATTCCTCTCTGATTCAAGCACAAACCAACACTAGTGTACCTATACTTTTGACGTCTTGTATACTGCACTGATGCGTTGGCTGGTGTGGTGAGGTTAACTTCAAAGTGAGGCATCCAATATTAAGCGTTGAGAGACCCCGTCGAAGCCACAAATGTTTTTACCCGCCCCGTGTAACGCGGCGTTTTACGTCGAAGCGAAGAAGCGGCAAACACTATGCGTCACCTGGATAAATGTGTCCCTTGCTCCTCTTCCCTGCCGAAGCCTCCTGGTTGTCATCCTGCGTGACATGCGACCTCGCCGCTCTCCCCACTCGCTCTCCGAGCGCCTTCTCGCTTAGCTCCTGGTAGCGGGCACATTAAAGCAGTTGAGGCAATCCTGAGAAAAACCAAAGAGCGGGCGTATGCATCGGTCATAAACCACAGGATAGTATACAGTGGTACAGAGAATGGCGTTTTTTAAGGACCATAAAAACGAAAGTCTCGTCGTCCCCTTGAAAAGCTGATCTAAGTTAAATTAATTAACTCTCATTAACAGCACGCATTCTCGTTCTTCTTTCCATTTTACTGGTTATGCGACACTAAAGCAGATTCTCCCGACCCTTGCAATATATTTGAGATTCTTTGACCTTTCCTTGCTCTTTAGTTGAGTTCCACAATAACTCCAGGTGTCAAGTCAGCCACTGCTTTTGGCAAAGGAAGTGCGATTTGGCGACTGGAATTTATTTCACGGGACGACACAGCAGGCCTAAAATGCTCAAAGCTCGAACGTCCAAAATCTAAACTGAAAGTCGTGACACCGACGGCTTATAGCATCTCAGCCGTGATACTAAAAAAATTCACAACACAACTGCTTTTTGCTGGATATGCACAGGCATTTTTAATTTGAGATTTCTTCGTCCGCTGGCACCACAAAAAGCAGAAAAGAGTTCCTATGCAGAACAATGACTACTTGCTTCATTCAACGACAACCATCTGCGACCAAGTACACTGCCGAAATAGCGAAGCCGATAAAAGCTATCGAGCTTACTTGCTTACTTCTTTTTACGTACAGAGCCTGTGCTGTTTTCTACGTATTCGTCAACATGATATGATTAACCCATCCAAAAAGCTGGTGAAAGCGCACCTGTTCCTCCAGCCACATCAATCAGCTTTTTTTGCTCACTGGGAGGGCCCAAGCACTGAGATGAGTCTGTCCTTCCTACAGCAGGCGGATCCCCACCTCATGACGTCAGTCGTCAGGTCACTGGTTGTCTGCCACACTGTCGAGCACACCTCCCGCACTGCACAGAGGATCACGACACCGAGATTGTGCTTTGCAGAGGCGTGCGAACACAGGCTCCTGCTGGTATGAGGCAGAGTTCTCAATTGCACGAGATAATGCCGAGCATGCGGCTGAGGGGCTGTAACAAATGCCTTGTGTTCACTGCGTGAGAACTTTTGCCATCACAGAATAAAGGTGCATGCAACGAATGCCTTGTGGGTTTACCTTTTGCAGGTCTGACGCCTCTGTTCACACTGGCAATTAAGCCGGGTTCTGCAGGGTGGTTTGCGAGCGTGGCTGCATAAAGAACTCGGTCCAGTTTGCGGGGCATTCGATGATGGCTGAACGAGTCAATCTGCCTCGCAGGTGTGAGTTCAAATGCCAGTGTGAACGCAGCATCACCCCCATAATAAACCCAAGCAAAAAACATGGCAACTTGCATAGGGCACCTGTAAATAAAGTGGGCACAGTCTCACTAAAAATTTTGTCAACTGATATTTTTATATTTTCAGTCGACATAACAGGTGCCCTTTTAATCTCACACTTTTGGGAAAAAAAGTAGATCGCACTAATGTAGGCACGTCATATTCATGCATGCGAGGGACTGTGATAAGCCCTCCTACTTGATGATCATTACATGCACAGACATCACATGCACCAGACATCACATGCATTTCTACCCTGCTGAAGCCCGGACTTCACAATGGATGTCATGCATAGTTGAGAGTCCTATTTGTCAGGAAGGTGCGGCTACCGGTAATGGATACAGCCAAGCTGCATAGAGAATGGAATTCCAGGTGCATCCAACAAAGTGCCGTGTCAAGTTCGTTCGAATAATTTTGCCCCAACTGGTACACATGACACTGTCAGCACTGCATAGTTTAGAAAAACTTGGGATATGGGTGCTCGTCAGTTGGTGCCCACTTGCCCACGAGGAGAGGCTCCATCCCTTTGTTCCCCAGGATACGCATCTGTTAGTGGTAACAATCACCATCGCCTTGCTGTGAGGAACACGCTGTTGCAGGCATCCCGGGAGGATGGGAAGCTTTTGCCCGGGCTGCACAAAACAGTCCTGCCCTTGTGAGAAGCTCTTTGCATTTGGCAGTATTCTGTTCACTTGTCTGGCAAATTTACAGACGAGAGATCTGCAGGATAGCGAGCGGTGGCACCGGGATCACCTTACTAGTTGTGGCCCCCGCGCTCTTGCTCATGTCGTCCGAGGCACCCAAAAGTCTTTCGTATTCTGCACCAACGCCATACTTAAGATGTTCATATACAACAGGTTTTGGTCTCCAAATTCTTTGTTTGCATTCACCCATTCAAGACGCATATTTTTGTAGCAGAGCAGTTCGTCTTCCTACAACTGGCAGCACTGCTGAAATAATTGTGTATCGCCGTTTCATGTATGCTTCCGTTTGCCTGCCTCTCCAACAGCACGCACCAACCGCCCTGCTTGTCACGAGCGCATACCCTCTAAATGCGGTTGATGACACTCCATCCCTCTTGGCTCCCTGCCCGTTCGTGTAAATGCTTGGAATCCAAGGAGGAATCCCATGGTTCCGCCAATCACCGACATGCATGTCCTCCCCTTAAAGAGAGTATCCACGATGTCGCAGATACCGCCTCCAGGTCCAAGAAAAAAAATGCAGAGGGGCATATGATAGGGTGGGCTTCAGCCACTTTGCACTCGGGGATGCCGCAGAGAAGTGGCGATGAGAAGCATCATCTGGGTTAGCTAGGTGGGCAACACCTCCTATATAGCAAAGCCACAGTGCTGAATTCCCGGTGTTATCTAAAGAGGCAGCGCGGGGCACGAGATTGAACATGAGTGCTGCCTCAGCCTTCAGCCTTCAGAGTCATATGGCCACGGGCCCGACGGAACAAGAACATCCTCACGCAGCCCACCATGACCTGAAGTCATCCATGTCGTGCGCCTGAAGCTGTACTACGCTCGATAGAACTGTGTTTTACCAACCTCCGTATTTTCCCATTCTTCTGTTTGTTTTGCTCTATTTTGTTTTATAGCATGCTGCATCGAAACAATGCTCTTTTTAAAGGGGGAGTAATGCTACGCGTGTCTGCGAGCAAGCATGCCCGTGGCAGGACGGTTATCATACTTGGCTCCCACGCAAAAGGCCGAGGTTCGATGCCTGGCCGCGGATGCACCTTTTGTTGTTTCTGGAAATGTCGCGTTGTGGTAAATTCGAGAACCCCGTTGCTTGTTCGAGGTCCGAATATTCTACGAGCCGAACCTTCTACGCCATTTGTTCCAAACACTCACGTGTGTGCATAAGGTGCTCCGCGTGGCAAGCCGGAGTCAGTCTCACTCCAGCGCTTAGATCCTGCTGCTTTGCCGACATCGACGCCAGCCTTATTCTATTTGGATTTGGGTGCCAGTTCACCCCATTAAATGCTTAGTTTCCTTCAGTCAATCGTCGCCTCATCAATTGTCATTCGTGAGAATATTCACACATCTTGAACACAAGTCTCAGCCAAACGCTGACACAGTACTCGCGTGCAATCTGAGCATACTTTGTTTTCAATCATTTGGAATGTAAAGAATGGGTGCCTATTCCGGCAAGGGCACATGCCCGGTACTTTACGGTATGTCATCACAGAAAATGCGGCGAATCACTACCTGACGTAACAAATGTAGCCATTTTCTCCAATTTTTGAGAAGTAGTGTCATACCAGGACAACTGTGGACTGTCTTTCTATGCCATTTACCCCAGCCACAATCTGAAAAGAGGTCAGCCATAAGAATGAAAAGGAAAGAGCTAGCCACCATATCGATTACCCAGCAACAGTATGCACACTGCTCAGTATACCTACCACCAGCTCCCTGGCTGCTACCGCTTACATTAGAAAAAGTAACTCAGAAATGTTTTCTCCGAGGCTCCTGCACCAGGTTGTGGCTACAGTGTGTCTATTTGTGGAGCACTGAAATTATGCTGACATTGTGAGAATGTTCCCTGATTGTCTATTTGTGTAGCAGAGTGCAGGCAACAGTAGTACTCAGTTCACAGATACGGCCTTGACCTTTTCATTGACCAGTTATTTTGCAAGATGTGATTTGAATCAATCACATAATAATTATTGGTGTAAATATGACGATCGGCAATCCTCATAGTGCCTTAATGTTCTGGCTACATTCTTAAAAAAATATTAGGGTGTTTTAGAATAGCGTATGCAAAAGCTTTGCGTACGCAAAGGATAGCATTGTCACCACTGTGCATGTGCAGAACACCAACCATGTTTTGCACCTTGCGTGCGCCGTTTTATTGTAAGCTATATTTTGGCCATTGGGTGCATATGCAGAGCCTTAGCAGTCCTCCAAGGAGGATTCGTGATGTGCGAGATGTTGGCTAAAGTCAATTCGAGTACAGTTAGAAAATGGCAGCTTCCAGGCCCGCGGCTGCCAAGGCTGTGGCAGCTTACCGAGTCGTCGTAAGCATGACGTCGGCGGCAACCTCGCCATTGGGATTTTCAATACAGGCCAACATAACTCCTATGGGAGGTGCACATTGCCGGCAACTTGCTGCTTGCGACGTGCAGAACATTTCTCGCCGAAGGTGTGGTGTGCAAAGATCAGTACAACACAAGATCTCTCTTGCCGAGGCAACGCAAGTGGATGCAACCAATCGACCGCTCACATCGCGTTTTCATGTTTAAACAAATCTAAAATGCTACTCTGCACCTAAAAAACTTATTTTTTCTCAAACTACAGCATTTCGTGTGTAAATAAAAATTGTTACTCTATATATTGATGGCGTAGCAAGTGCGAGGTGATTGGGCTTTTTATGCCGCGGGCAGAGAAGTGCTGTTCTAAAACTTGCTTGCATAGCGCAGTAGTGTGCGCTAAAATTGCATTCATTATTCCAAAACTTTCTATTACGCAGTTAGTAGTGATTCAGCTGCAAGTCACATTAGTAACTGTAATTGGTGATAGTATTGCTCGCACAGCTTAGAGTTGCTTATAATTCCCATAACAGCAAAGAGACTGAAGGAGAAAATACTGTAGCATACACACTCAAATAGTGATAAGAATCCCCATCTTCTGAATGAGATACCGGAATCAGCAGAAAAGCCAACATGTGCAAGGTACAAAACACCACCTCCTGACATTGCATGAGTGGCACTCAGTGGCGGTCAGATTGGAGTCTGTACTGACCTCGAAGCTTCAGAATGTTTGTGCAATACGCAGTTCACATAATAGAGATTGCCATCCTTAGAAAATGGTAAGTGGAAGCACAGTCTCAACACATGCTAAAGAGCAGCAACAGCTGCAGCATGCATTTCACATTCTACAGCTCCACGAATCCTGGCATAGTGTCATACGACTACTTAGTTACCAATACAAATGTGGTTGGTGAGTACACACCACGCATGGTACTCACCTGCCACATTTGCGTTGGTACCGATTAGTAAGTGCGACACCATGTTGGGATTTGCGAGCTGTAAGCGTACAAAAAGGCAGACACTCTCTACCACCAGTGTCACATAGCGTGGTACTCTCCGAAACATTGCGCAGTATTTACGCAGGTGCACCTGCTATCTGGCAGTGCAGGTGCACATTTAGCTACATATGTACTTAAACTTTGCTTGCATGTTACAGATAATAAAGGTACTGCATAGTACCCCAAGTTTGATGGCACGAAAACAGCACTCGGAAAGGCCAGAGTCAACATGCTCATTTTTGCACTTGTAGCAGAGGTTTGTTTTCATCAATTTACTCTGTGAACAAAAGCGATGTGACATGCAACAGAGTCTGGGACTTGAGCCTTCAACGCTATCCTTGCAGAAGCATTGTAGAGTAAATTTACGGCCCGTGGGTCATCAATGGCCGAGGGTGTTGGTGCACCGCAGCCCAAAGCACGAAGAACAAAGGCTCACGCTGCAGAACCGAGGGTTCCTGGGTTCAATCCACACCCCTGCCTGTTTCGGTTTTTGCGAGCATTGTACCGGCATGCAGTTGTGTATCGCTACTGCGCAATGCATGTTAAATAGGACCCCAGGCTAGAAGTTGTACTGCACTGGCTAAATTTCTCATCTACAGTATCAGCCAGTGTCACCACACTTCAAAGGCAGACGGACCTTACACTCTCTAAACACGAACATCTAATTTGTTTTATGGGAGCTGGGGAGGGGGAGGAGGGTCGTGAACTTTGTACAGTGACATAAGTTATCTACTCACTTACAGCTTTGAATGAGGGCTCCTTTTATGCAAACGGCTGTTATCCTCTTTAGCCGCAGAGGAGTATATACGTCTCACATAATCATACATCATTCACAGTCCACGGGCTGTAAATGCTCTGTCCCACTGTTGAAAACATGCATGTGCTCCTCTTGCACACTTGCTAGAAGTCTATATTTTAATTTGTTTCACTTATCGGTAACACACAACCGAAGACACCACTCCCCAGCTCTACCAGTTTCGATTTGGATGAGCAGCATACTGGTGTATCACTATGCATGATGCACGTTAAAGAACCCTGTCCATACACCACTCCGTTGGGTGTAGCACGATTGCCCCACGTGCAGAAGCCCCGTCGCAAAAGTTCCGCATCATTAGCCCCACTTTTCGCAAACCACGCATTCAATTACCGGCGTCCCGTATTCCACCTGTGCCAAAAGCCCCGTCCTCACTGCCTCTGCCCCACCCTCTTCGCACTTCAACCAGCATTGTTCTATGTCTACCTAATCCATTGAGAGTCTACAGAGGCTCTTTTAAGTGAAAGAAACAACAAAATAAGTTTAACTTGAACCACAGAGAAACTTAGAATGACTACAACTGGCGAATTGCATAAATCTGCATAACCAGTGATGCACCCTGCTGTCATAGAGATACACTCGAACGTAGAATTATAGACTTTATCTATCTAGATGGATACAAAATTTTTAGAATGACAAAAATGAAAGTGGTGTTTGGTGCTGCATATGTAATAAGTATGACGCCGTGAGCTGTGGGTTAACAGTTCTAACAGAACTGCCTGAACTGTGAATCCGCACGTGCTGGAGTCAATTAAAGCTTTGGTTCAATGCTTATTCATAAAAACTGCATCTTTAAATGTTTGCCAGTGAGTGACATTTTCTGTTTGTTCTCACTACTAACGTCACAAGATGTGAATATGTATAGTGTGCGCCTGAAGAACGGCAAGCTTTATCCAATTATTCCTCACTTGGGTCCCAGGTACGGCATGATTGTTACACAAGCTCACGTGCTAAGATCTACCGCAGACGACACTACAAGCCATCGAAGCCAAGCAAATGCCTTGCTAGTATCACGTAACCTTCGGGAAAGGTGCAACGACCACTGATCTCTATTGTAGTAGGCTGGATCGCGGACCGCGGCCATTGATTGACACCAGCCAATGCATGGCACTCTATGTGAAGAAGGAAAAAAGTGCCGTTCCCCGTTTCTAAGCTGTTGTCGGCACTGAAACTTTTTGGCTGCTTTTCGATAAGCTCGTCAAATAGCTTACATACAAACATTAAAACTGACAGCCCTCGCAGCTCTTAAAAATAAATATTTTGTGGTCGAGAGTGACTCTGCTGGGCGAAAAATGTAGTGCAGCTCAATGAGGCGAGAGTTACCTAAAGTTACTGCAGTGTCGGTGGCGCTTTCGTTGAGATGGGTCTAGCAGACGACAAGCTCGAAGGCTTTGCTACGGGATTCGCTCACTCCCGGAAAGCCGCTGTCGAGATGGAACCTCTTTGTCATTCATCGACTTCTAGGCTTCCCGAGGACAGTCTCATTGACGGCAAGTTCCTTTGCTTACTCCACTACAAGAGCAAGCTTGCCAGCTCAACCGTAGGTGCTCCGGTACGTTTGACTTTTTTAACCGGCGACCAAACCTTTGACAAATACCGATTCGATCTCCAAACACCCGACATAAGGATCGCAGCACACCATAAGATACTCGCCTCGAGCACAGCTGTACATGCTTCAATATTCTTACTTTTGTGCGTTTCTCCCATAGACTGGCGTGTGTTGCCTGGTGTCAAGCAATGGCCGCCGGTGGCGACACCGACGGGCTCCTGATCCGCGATCCAGCCTAATACAATATAGATCAGTGGCAACGACGCGTGGGGCACGTAGTCACGTGATTTGTTCACAGCACTGGATTGGCTGGGATGGCTCGTAGCGTCAGCTGCGGTCCATCATAAAGGCAAGCGTAGCAGCAAAGATATCACGCAGTGCGGCAACCACACGCCACGTTTGCCGTGCCACTGTTCGTTGTGAGGCGTTGTAGCTCTTCAGGGTAGATAAACAGCTAACACGCCCACTACCACTGCCACTTCACAGCGGCAAGAAACTCGTCGAAACTGCTACACCAGGAAGTCACGTTCACTTGCCTTTCTCTGTTTTTTCATGCTCGGCGACCTTTTGGAAGCCAAACTGGTGTAATGGTCTCTTAACGCTTCGGCTGTCGGTGACGTCTGATGCGGTCCAGTGCTGACCAACCTCGTGTGAGACGGAAAAAAGATTTCAAAACTTTTGAAAGAACAGAGTTTACGCGGACGGAAGCGGCCATCTTCAACTGACTGCAATGTTGGCAGCCTATCCCATGAAGTCCCCTACGGCTCGACAAATTAGTTTGATAAATACATACCACGCACACATCACCCAACCCCTTCGACGTTACATACAGAAAGTCTTAGTTAACCTGAAAAACCGGAAGAAAAGTGTAGTTTTCTTCTAAAAAAGCAAGAAAGTTTTACTGACAAAACATTTTGAACCTCCATACCACAGATGGCACGAGCTACCCTTTTAAAACTGAATCTAGTGGGTCTAGTAGATCCAGGAACCGAATTACAGGTTTCGTTTTCCGTAACGGGCGCGGAAACGAAAATTTACCTCTTACAAATTTCGTTCGGAGGCGAATCAAACGCAGACGGACAATAACCGTGGACGATGACATCGCACGTTTGTACTTTTTGAACGACTGGATATATTTAGGAGACACCAGCTGAACCCCTACCGAACAGCCTGCAAACGCAAGGAGGACGAGGGACGCGTTCAACTCGAGTCACTAAATGAAGCTACGCTTTCAGGTACCGAGAGCTTCCCCAAACTACGCGTCTGAAGCGCGCGCCAGGCGCCGCCATCTGCCGGGTCCCGCGCGCAAATGAAGGGAATTGCCTGTGGATTCTTGAGCCAAGCCGGGGCTGCTAGCCGTCGCCTGCGCCAGCTGCCGTGGCCGTCGCCTGCGCCGAGCTGCCGTAGCCGAAGATGTGGCAGCGAGATCAAGGTCGCGTCTTTCGCATCTCGGCATAAGGAGGAAAAGAGGTGCGTGCTGGGCCCACGACGGACTTCAGCGTTTGCGCGCACCGTAAACAGATAAACCGGCAGCGAGGCAGCGGATCGCCGGACCATGCCCAAGATGGTGGCGTTGAAAAAACGCGATGACGATGATAGCGACTCACGTGACTGCCGCTGTCCGGCGATGCCGCAGCGAACCAGGGTACTGTTGAATGGAGGCGACTGTATTGTCGGCAAAGTTGGCAAAAGAAAAGAATATCGGTGCTCCTGAAAGCGTGGCTTGTTTTAGTGACTCTCCGATTCAGCCTACTGGACTGCACACTGCATTTAAGGGCGACTCCGCTTCATTTTTGATGTTTAGAAAACTATGCAGCCCTCTTCAGTATCATATAGGAAGACCCCATGTCAAATATTACGATCTAATTCCGTCTATATATTTAATAAACTGGCCAGCAAACTTTCAAACGAGCCAAGTCGCCGAAATCTGCCAACTCTAGCGTGCGACGTGAGGCGCAATCGTCAGCGCAGTCAATGCGACGGGGTTGGAGCGGCCAACGTTGAACCACTACGCCAAAGGCATGACTACGTCATTCTCACGTTTTGGTTGTTTTTACTTCTCGGAGCGAAATTGAACGATGACGTCATGAGTTTCTCCTCCCGGTGTTGGCTCTACGGCGTCCACGTGATCACCGTAACGCGGATGCGCTAGTTTGCGCTGCCCTGCGCGTTTATCGCAAGTCCGGTTTCTCCGCTCCCCCTCTCCTCTTTCGTGTTCTCCCCTTCCCCCTCTCCCCCGGGCCATCACCGTCCACGCCATGCGAAGCGACCTGTCCCGCGTCGCGTGTCCTGTACCTCGCTCCTACGAACGTCACAAGACCACGTGGTTCGACGTGACGTGGCCATGACTCTGAGGACACGAGACCAATGTTGCCTGACGCAACCGAAGTTTCGGTTTCGGTATCAGCTGATGTTTAAATTAAGATTACACAAATAATATTCAACATTTCGCGAATCCGAAGACGTAGAGCTGTTGAGTAGTACTTTGTGAAATGGAATCACATGTAAGCCTAAATTTTTCGGAATTGAGCGGAGTTGCCCTTTAATGAAACACTTCATCTTCATCGAAAGGCTAGGATCAATCCAACTATAGTCGGTGACGGGTGACAGAGCTTGATCAAGCTCCGAAGAGTGGCGAGCGTAGAAATGTCCCGGTTGTACGCGGTGGCGCTGCGGTCGTTTACGGACTCGCGGATCCGACCGGTTTCGAACGTTCCGAACGCCTTCGGCGCAGGTTTCGCTTGCTGTTTGGCCGTTTCGCGGTATGGAGCGCGAAGTGGCACCGTTCTGAACTGATATTTACCTCGTGTTTGCTCTTGTTTGTGGCCAATGGAGTGTCATGCTGAAGTAGTGTTTGATCGCGCAGCAAATGCAATGCGAGCCGGCCTGGCTACCAGCTTCATACCAACGTTATTAGAACAACTCAGTTCTGGAACTTCGCTCCCGAGGGGGGTCCCTTTGCGTGGCGCCTGTTAGAGGCGCGCGCTCGCATTAATACTCGCTATCATCATCATTGACGGCGCGGTTCTGGCCTTTCTTACACAGTAACAGACAGCAGAAATTGTTTCTGCTGCTGTTGGTAGTCACACTTTTACTTTTACTGGCGAAAGAGGCAAAAACTAACCCAAAACCATGCTGAACCTCGAGAGGAGTCGGGACTCAAAAGCAGCCGCGGAGCAGTAGCAGACGAAAACGCGTGGATTAATGCGCCGGCAGCGCCACCTAGCTGCAAAAATCGGACACGGTTTCGGACCCCCTCCAATGTACAGCGTCTATGGGAAGTTCCATAACTGAGTTGATCTAGTAACGGTGCTTCATACAGCCTATCCAGAACATGCTTTAGTGGCGCCCTCTCGAGCCGTCGACACGGAGTGCGGCAGCCGTGAGCACTCGCTGAGCTCACTACCCCTCCTCTAGTTCACGGCCACTCAAGCAACCAAGGATGTCATGAAGGAGGTTATTTTTGCTTGTTTTTGTAATTTTAATTTGCCTATAACTTTTAAAATAAAGCGAAATTCGAAAAGAAAAGTTTTATTAAGTTACTACGTTCAGTGCGCTCAGGTTCGGTGCAAATTAAAGATCAGTAAAAAAGTAATTGCAGGGCCCCTTTAAAGTGCAACTCCGCTCAATTCCGAAAAATTTAGGCTTACATGTGATTCCATTTCACAGAGCATTGCTAAACAGCTCTACGTCTTCGGATTCGCTGAATGTGGAATATTATTTGTGTAATCTTAATTTAAACATCAGCTGATACTGAAACCGAAACTTCGGTTGTGTCAGACAACATTGGTCTCGTGTCGTCAAGTCGAGCCACGTGGTCTTGTGACGTTCGTAGGGCGAGGTACAGGACACGCGACGGGGGCACACAAGCCTCGCCCTTCGCGTTCCTGCCACCCCTTCTACTGGGTGTATCAAGGAGTGGCCAGGCTCATCCGATCGACCGCGAAAATTCAGGTTTAACCTGTCGTGCTACAACTTTGTGCAGCGTTGCCCACAAATGGTGCATTTTTTAATTTGCGAAGAGCCAACTTATTTGAGGAAAAAGTAAAAGAAAGAAAAAAGGCTTAGCTTCTATGGAAACGCAGCGACGACACCGGTCTTCAAACAACACGGCGCCGTTTCGCACGGGAGACAAGAGATGGCGCAAGCGGTCGCGATGCCAACTGCGCCAACGAGCGAGCATAGGGCGCCGAAAGCAAGCGTCATTAGCAAACGACCTTTTCGACTCAAAAGCGGAGCCCGTTCCGCAGGCGGCGACAGTCGCAGAAACAAAAACAGGCGGTAACAACAAGGAACTGCAAAGCTGACGACATCGGTACCCCTGAAAAAGCAGTCAAAATATCCCGACAAACCATTTTTTTTCATCGATTATGTATTCAATATGTTTTATCAGTAAAGGCCCGTTCACACTCTTGCGATTCCTTGCGACCTCTAAACCTCGGGACACACTGGCGCCATCTATTGGGTAGCAGTGTAGAACTCGGCGGTCCGGCATATTTTTTGTTTTCTCTCGCGCATTATCCTTTTTTTGGCTCGAAAACTTTTGGAAACGTTATAAACGGAGCGCTTCTATAGGTATTACGCACATTCACCTCAAGGCAGAAACCGTCGTTCTTGTGAAATGCAGTTCCACGATCACCGCATAGATGGTGCCATCTATGCGGTGATCGTGGAACTGCACTACAAGAACGACAGTTTTCGACATTTCCGAGGTCGAATGTGCGTAATACCACATGAAAAGGCCGTTTATGGCGTTTCCAAAAGTTTTTGAGCCAAGAAGAAAGGATAATGCGGAGAGAAATAAAAAAATATGCCGGACCGCCGAGTTTGTTGCTACCAATAGAAGCGCCAGTGTGTCCCAGGTTCAAGAGGTGCATGGAACCAGGTTTGAGATCGCAAGAGTTGAACGGGCCTTAAGAATGATAAAATAATGCATTGACAACTATCAGAAAAGCTCGCGCCGCTTTTGAGTCAAAAATTGTCTGCTAAAGACGCCGGCTCTCGGCGCCGTATGCTCGTTCGTGGGCGCAGTTGGCATCGCGACCGCTTGCGCCATTTCTTGTCTCCCGTGCGAAACGGCGCCGTATTGTTTGAACACCTTTGGCTTCGCCGCATTTCCATAGGAGCTAAGCCTTTTTTTTCTCTTACTTTTTCTCAGTTAAGTTCGCTCTTTGCAAATTTTACAAAAAAGTGCACTATTTGTGGGCAGCGCTGCACAAAGTCATAGCGCGATAGGTTAAAAACCAAATTTTGCGGTCGATTTAAAGACCTGGCCACTCCTTGATAGTAGCAGAACATCTGCAATTACACGAACACGAGAGCTTTAGGTCGCTGCTGAAGCGTTTTCCGCAGAACGAGAGCTTGCGCTGGAGAAATCCTTGTCTCAAAGCCAGGAGCGCGGGTTAGCTCGCGCTAGGAGTGATGAGCATGTGGCGATTTTGTTCCTGAACACGTATTTTTATTTTTTGTTATGAAGCGCGTGAAATTGCGTGACCTGCTCACGCTCTGGTGCGTCCTGTGCTGTAGTTCTGTGCTACGGTGCCTGTGCTACGGCAACAGTTTGTTTTCGACAATTGCTTTGTATTTTCCCTGCGAGCGCGTGCTGTCGGCACCGAGTACAACAAGGATGGCATCACCGCCAACCAACGTTGCCCTAAACAGAAGTAAGCAGAAGGGCATTGAGGCACCTAAGGTGAACGGAGTAGAGACATCTTATTTGAGGCGTCTAAAAAATTAATAAAACATTTCAACCTGCAAATGGTAAGAGGTAGAGCTGAGGAGAAACGAGAATGGGGGACGGTTACACTTATATACTGAATGTCTTCTACTGGTGTGGTAATGGCAAAACAATATTTTCGCCCATACTATGCCTCGTTTCACCTTATGATGTACCGCAGGAAAGGCCTCAAGCGCGAGCTCCCTTGCACTGAGACTCATCTCGGCGGCACAAGCCGCGTGCATTAAGGGCAGCGGCCAACGCTATGAGCTCGCGCCTCGCGCCTTCGCTGCGGTACAACATAAGGTGAAACGGAGTATAGAAGTGACGACAATCAAGATGGCAGCACCCTTGTAAAATAACTGTGAAAATGTGTGGTATGACTTATGGTTATAAACGCATTTGGCATTTGACCGCAGCGCCCTCTCGTCTATAAATGTTGAGCCAATGCATGCAAGAAGTTTAACGCGATTATATACGCATTTGACCGCAGCGCCCTCTCCTACATAGACGTTGAGCGGCTACATGCAACGTTTCATCCATGACATCCCCAGCTCTTGAGTTACCACCACATCTCACAGCCCCTACTCGTCCCGCAGTCGTGGCTGTGTGGTTAAGGCGATGGACTAGAAATCTATTAGGGACTCCCCGCACAAGTTCGAATCCTGTCGACTGCGCAAACTTTTTTTTTCCATCACTTTTTTATTTATTTTTTTATCATTTTTTTTTTGCTTTACACGAGTGCGTCGAGCACGTGCTTGTGAGCGTGAGCTCACGAGCACCGGACGCCGGACGCTCGGACACTGCATGACGGACATACGGACATGGCTTAGCCCCTAAGGAGCTTCGCCCCTAAAAAGAAAAAGTTTGAAAAGCCAGAAGAGTACGAGCACTGCAGAATAAACGCGGCAGAGCTAACGAGGGCCAAAAAGTAAGACGACCGCCGCGGTGCGAAGAAAATGACTTGCACCGATGTCGGAGAGCGATCTTCGCAAGTCTACTAAGAAAGCGACGAAATTGACAGGGCAGACAAAATACGCCTAAAAAGAAACCAAATGCGCAACAAGGAACAAGACAACGACTACATGACCAGTGACAAGGGCCAAGGTGGGAAAAGCAAAAAACAAATTAAACGCATTGCACGCTGAGATGGAGCTGCAATTAATTGGTACAGGACTCCAAAAGTTTAACTCCAAACTCGGGTCAGACACGGGTCCCCTTGTTTGAGTGCACCGTTTGGAACGAAAAATATATCCAGTCACGGGAAAGAGTTGAGCACGTTGGTTAAACATGTTTAGGAGACACCAGCTGAACAAACCAAGCATACAAATGTAAGGAGGACGAGAGACGCATTCAACCGCTGGACTACCAACTGCATTTTATGAAACACTTCATCTTCCTTGACAGGCTAGGATCAATCCAACCTAGCTTGCTTCACTTCTTCCTTTTTTTCCTCATTTTTAAACTCGGGCATCCTGCCCGTCTCTCTACTGTGGGCGGTACTTCCACCTCGCAAGAACGTCCTCTCTTCTCTGGCACAGATGGGGAACTAACACACACGTCCCCTTTCTCTTCTATGTTTAAAGCTTCTAAAAGCTCACGTGAAAACCGGTTTCGATGTTGCCCCATGATGGTAACTTTGTCTAAGTTTGCCTTGCACTTGCAGTCACGGCAATGTAGGGCTAAAGTGACCTGCTGCCGTCAAGTTCTTCAAACTATTGGCATGTTCCCGACTCCTATCATTTATACACCGCCCGATCTGCCCGATGTAACAGCGGCCGCGATTTCAGGGCATGTGGTATATATATAACCTCCTTGTCGCACTGGGCATGAACGGTCCTGTGATTGGTGCCACCAGATTGCTCCCGAGAAGAGTTTTTTTTTTTTTTTTCCCTCAATCACCCTACTTTTATGGCGCTTGCTGTTGCTGGTTTGCCCCTGATTGACCCTGCGGCTACAACGAATAGGCCTTATTGGGCGCCGAACACCGCACTACCTCGTGCTGATTCCCCATCTCTTTTTAACCTATGTGTAATCCCATGATGCCTCAGCAACATTCTGAGGAGTTTTCAGCAGTCATGCATGGGGCTCACTTTCCCGCATAAGCTTTCAGTCAGGAAGACCATCAAGTTTCTTGATTTGGTTTTGTGGAGTTAAGAGCAGATCATGTTTGCTGGAGATACCAAGCCCGTTCAGGCAAAGAATTCTCGTCGCAGCATTCAAGAACTGTTAAGCAGGCAGTAGCTGTCACAGCCCTGTTTTCTATACCTGAACAAATCATGTGAGCACCAGATCTCCCGAAGCTTCGAGTTGCAAATATCCAGACTCGAGGACGCGGGCTACCCACGACGTGTAATTGCCTCCATGTGCGAAAGAATTTGCCGCACCATTAAGACGGCATGCGAACGCAACGACCCTTCCACACAGCAAAGAGAAGACCGTTTGTGGTTGTCCCATATATTCATGGGATTACACATTGGTTAAAAAAGATAAGCGAATCGGCACGAGGTACAAATGCTGTGTTCGGCGCCCAATAAGGCCTATTCGTTGTGCCGCAAGGTTAATCAGGGGCAAACCAGCAACAGCATGGGGTGTGGCACCAATCACAGGACCGTTTATGCCCAGTGCGACAAGGAGGTTATATTCCATGCCAGACAACACTTGGATCATCCTCAGGATGTTTTCAGGACAACCTTTTGAGGAGATTATGGTGTCCTGAGGATGTCCTCAAATGATCCTGGAAACATCCTAAAAACGTCCTATCGTCCGGCTTCAGGACATCCTCAGGACGTCCTCAGGAGGGCAGCCAAGGATTTTTTCTAGTACATTTTTAGGAAAATGCACTACAGGAGCAGCTGTTCACTGAGCTGTTATGACGCTTTCATTTTTATTGTTTTGGGGTTTTCTCCTACTGGATTTTGAACCTGAACATGCCTGCAAGAGCTGCCTGCAGAAAGAAATTCATTGTTGTGTACTATATTAAAGTGAAATTCACACACTAATTCTCAGATTACTAGTCAGTGAGAGGCTAAGAACATAGGGCAAGGGAAAGGGGGAAGAGAGCTGACGGAATGCTGAAGAGGAGAGAAGAAAACCTCTCCCCTCCAGCATCCCGTCTGCTTTCTCCTCTGTGTCTTTCCTTGCCCTGTGTTCTTAGCCTGTAATTATGAGCATGATCATGCCATTCATTATTGCAAACAAAGGTGACTGTTCAAGAAATACTTTACTGGAGAGCAAATGTTATACATGACTTTTTTCAATGTCTGCACCAGACATGCAGTCTGGCTTCGCATCTCGGCCAGCACTAGTCCGAATAGTCAGCGGGACCTAGAAAAAAATCAATTCCATAAGCACTAATAATAAAAACAGGTAATGTGAGAAACTTACCGTCATGTCGAACATCTCCGGCTTTTGACTGCAGCATTTTCAGTTTCTCCCCAGCGTTGCGCAGCCACACTTTGACGATGGTCTCCAGGTCAGCTTTGTTTGCACACTCAACATTTGCTTCACGGCCCCTGAAACGTTGATTTGTGATGACGGTCACAGCAGAAAACTAAGATGGTCAAGAAAAAAATCACAATTAATGTCAATAAAAATAGATGTTCCAGAAAGTATGTCTCTTTCTGCTAACGCGCAACTATACATGGCTATCTGACCCACACAGCAAATGTTTCACCTATTTAGAAAGAACTATGTTCAGAAAATAGTAGTATCAATCTCCCCTCCCCAGTCAGGTTAGTTTGTTGGTTTTCTCATGTAAAATCAGTCTTACTTCATTTTACCATCAGGGCAAGAATATTCAATGCAATCTGCATTTGACGTTAGCTCTGAACCCGACAAGGCCCTTGTGCAATATTTTGCATAAATAGTTTAGTGAATTACTTATATGACTCGCACACGACAACCAAAAGTGTCTGACTGTAAATGATGACTGCCACATTCAGATCCTGAAACTTTCCTTTGCCCTTTTCTGGCTTACCCAGCTGAAATTGACAGCCACTTTCTGGTTCAGCAGGACCTCTAAGATGTTCCTGTTCTTTTCAGCCGAAGATAAGACTCAGTGATATATTTCTTCTTCCTCAAATCGTCAGCTTCTTCTCGCAGAAACCAAATAACCAATAAACATTGATAAGTAAATATTAAATAAATAAATAAATGACAACTAAAATAAATAAAACAAAAATAAAATAAAAATAAGAAATGCATTTTTTAAAATAAATTATAATTAAAATTAAACTTACAATTTTTTTAATTTTGTAGTGGTCATTTATTTTTAGTTGTCATTTGTTTATTTAATATTTATTAATGTTTATTGGCTATTCGGTTTCTGGTGTTTAAAAATTTTAAATGTTCTCATTAAAGGGCAACTCCGCTTCATTTTTGATATTTAGAAAACTATGCAGCCCTCTTCAGTATCATATAGGAAGACCCCATGTCAAATATTACGATCTAATTCCGTCTATATATTTAATAAACTGGCCAGCAAACTTTCAAAATGAGCCAAGTCGCCGAAATCTGACAACTCTAGCGTGCGACGCGAGGCGCAATCGTCAGCGCAGTCAATGCGACGGAGTTGGAGCGGCCAACGTTGAGCCACTACGTCAGAGGCATGTCTACGTCATTCTCACGTTTTGTTTGTTCTTACTTCTCAGAGCGAAATTGAACGATGACGTCATGAGTTTCTCCTCCCGGTGTTGGCTCAACAGCGTAACGCGGATGCGCTGGTTTGCGCTGCCCTGCGCGCTTATCGGTCTGTTCCTCCGCTCCCCTCTCCTCTATCGGCTTCTCCCTTCCCCCTCTCCCCCGGGCAATCACAAGGCTTGGTCCCTGTGCGCGCAGATGCCGCATGGTGGCGCTGTAAAGGACTCGGGGAAACGCAGCTAGCGAAAGCGCGGCGGCTGCAATCGCATGTGTGTTTTGCAGCTCTTGGTTACATCGGCCTACCTAACCACAAGGGCCTGCTCGGAAAACGGGCCCTTGTGTGCCGCTTTCCGAGCAGGCGGGCACACAAGGGCTTGACGACAACCTTGAGTGTCTTAACGGCGCAACAGATGTACCCACCTGTCGTCAAAATGCCTTTCGCATACGACGGAGTTTTTCTTCGAGAGGCTTGTCTGGCCTGTGGATGGTGCGGGCCCACTTCTGAAACGCGTCGTGTTTTCTCGGTGCTCGAAAAAGGGACAGCTTAAGGCCACTGTCCCACTGAATGTGGCAATTTAGGTACTTTTTGGCAGGTCATTACTCATCTTCTTTTGAATACTGTTTTGTGGGATTGATGTCGTTCGAAAGGCAAAGCAATCCTCTTTCATTTGATATTATGTATGTATTGGTTTATACTGCTCATGCGCATTTGTTGCGTTGCGAATATGATGGCGCGGACCCTCACTTGCTCCGCTGGTTCATGTTTCATGAAGAATCTATTAAAGATAACACGGTTCCAATAGAGCAGTTTTGTTAAGATGATGTTGGAGCAGAATGTAACGATATACTTTTTTGGTATTTGCACTACTTTGTTTTGTTCATCTCTCCAAATATTGCCCTAAAATTGTAATTTTTCAGCACAAATATGTTTTTAATGACATGCGCTAGGGCAATGAAATTAGCTACAGACGTAGTGCTTATAATTGGTAATATGCAGAAAAAAAATTAATGTTGTGTAAATTTGTTTTGTTTAGATATTCTATATCAAACGTAGCACTTTTTTGTGCTTCGAGTCACGGTGCTTCAAATGCCGCTGAGGAAATAATTAAACTATGATAAAATCTTTTATAACATTTAGAACTACAATGGTTGCCCAAGAAGTGGACGATGGCTTTTTTTCATTTTCAAAGTCATAACGCTCCAGGAGCCCTTCAAACTTACCTGTTTTTGACGCATATCTTTTATGGACATCAAACAGATTTATTGGCATCTAATAACATTTATTGTATGGAATAGATATACATTGCGATGTATTAGATTTTCACAATGATCTTGCTTTGGTTTCTTGATAGTTGTAGAGCTTAGTTAATTTTAAAAACAATTAAAAACTGTTTGGGTGTTTTGTTGCGCTACCTGCCGGATGGCAGACAAAACTGCTGATTTCTAATGTTCAAGAAATTTTCGAGGGCGGCGTTGGCGTCTGTATCATCATCAATGTCCGTGTCTTTTTACCTTCACATTTAGAAAATATGTTGGAAGATTTACTATCGACAAATGAATGATTTAAGTACTGGGTCAGGTTAATAAATCTAAGATGAATAATTACACAAGCGTAGTGTGATATAATGTGTTCATTATTCGATATGATTGAAATCGATAAACAATAAAGACGAAAAGGAAAAGAATACACCTGAGTTCACTTCGTGCCTAGAGTCACTAAATGAGCTGCGCTTAGAGTATCGGCACTCCGTTTCCCAACATTGTTGTGGGCGCCGCCATTTTGGGTCTTGTGCAGAGCAAACGCAACTGCCGATCGTCATGATTCAAAAGTGCGACTTCCTCAGCATTAGATCCGGTGTCAGGAAGCTGATGCAATATTGCTTTGCTCTGTCGCGGACTGTTTAAACATTTGTGGAGGACGGAAAAGCGTTTTCTGTGATTTTAGATAAAGCTTCAGATAACTGGCAACCATGATTTTAAGCCACAATATGCCCAAGTGTCGTTACTCTGAAGCGTAGCTTATTTAATGACACTATTCATGCCCTTGTTCAAGGAGCTTGTAATACCTGAAGGGGCCATGACGTAAGCCCCGTGGGTTCCACAAGCCACTACCTTTTGACGCCTGCCTCTTCCTCATTGTTCCCGCTAGTGCCACTAAATTAGCTACGCTTCAGAGTAGCGACACTTGGCCATATTGTGGCTTAAAATCATGGTTGCCAGTTATCTGAAGCTTTATCTGAAATCACAGGAAACGCTTTTTCGTCCTCCACAAATGTTTAAACAGTTCGCGACAAAGCAAAGCAATATTACATGAGCCTCCTAACACCGAATCTAATGCTGAGGAAGTCGCACTTTTGAATCATGACGATCGGCAGTTGCGTCTGCTCTGCACAAGCACCAAAATGGCGGCGCCCACAACAATGTAGGGGAACGGAGTGCCGATACTCTAAGCGCAGCTCATTTAGCGGCTCTAGTTCCCGCGAACCTCCTTTCCCCTGACTGAAACTGAAACTAAATATGAATAATACACCATTATTATAGCTTATTTAGTTATAACCAACTACACACTGATGAGAGGAGGAAGCGGCCGGGTAGGAGAAACGCGGGTTTTATGTGTGACCGTTCTAACCGTCTCAGAAGAGAAAATGCCAGCTTGCGCTGGTTTCAAAAAGACGATCCAAAGAAAAGAGGCGGCACGCTGTGTTCTTTGTGATTGTGCGTCTAATTCATATACAGGTACATTTGAAGATCGACGATGGACGTCGATCGTCTTGAGGTAATGTAACGTATTAACATTATATAAATAATAAACATAATGAAGGACTGAACGACTCAATTTTTTAATTCATGTATTGTAATATGGCGGTAGCCTATTGTACTTATTGTTGATGAAGAGCAATATGAGGTGACGAGGTAATGATTAAATGATGAGGCTCTATAAGGACGACGACATTAGTGGGTATCGAACCACAACGTACAGTGCCAGACTTGTTTCAAGTATCGTGTACCCAAAGACTTTTCTTCACCCGCAACAGAATATGGTAGAATCAATGAGGATGCTGCTTTACAACTGTACGTGGAACATGAAAACTGCACTGCGCGAAAGTGCAGCTTATTCATTAATATGAAGGACAGATTTCTAGCAGCATCCCCTGATGGACTGCTTGGAACAAATGGCCTCGTTGAGGTAAAGTGTCCCCGTTCCAAAAGATTCTTATAGCCTACCGAAACCGCAAAAGAGTATGAGGCGAAAAATAAAAAAAGGAGCCTGGTGTGAAAGGTCCAAATCACCACCATAGCTTCTGCCACCAAATACAAGGGCAGTTACACAATACACAAAGAGATTTTTTGGGATTTCGTTATATTTACACTCAAGGGCATTGATATCCAACGTATTCAGAGGGATGACACCATCTGGCCAAACAACATAGAGCCTTTTCTACTCAAGTTTTACATGAAAGGCCGGACTTCCGCTGAAATTCCTCACGTAGACGAGTTGTCCGATCGAATAAACTGCCATTACTCCCGATCTGGGAATCTCTCGATCTTCGTTCGTAGGCCATAGTGTCATGAGATCGAGGGGTGTGGCTCTTCGTCCGCCGAACATTGCTTCGGCGGGTGTTTTTCTCGTGGAAGATGAGACCGTCGCGTGCTGCCGGAACAAGAACCTGGCGATTCTTCACTGAACTGCTTCTTCCGTAAGCTTCAAGAGGGCTTTCTTCGTTTCACACACCATCTGTTCTGCTTGCCCGCTAGTTGCAGGATGGTATGGTGCACTAATGTGGTGCCTGATGCCGTTTTTATTTTCCTCAAAAACTTGTTTATTTTATTTGAAAGAAGATTCGGCGCGTTATCAGAGAAAAGTATTTTCGGTAGGCCAAAAGTAGCGAAAAGAGAGCGTAGAACGTCAATGACGCGTTTGGACGTCGTGGCATGCATCGTGTAAACTTCCAATCACTTACAGTACGCATCGACCATGACTCCGCAGATGCGGATACGTTTCGCCACCCACCGACTGAATAGTGGATCGTTTTCAGTTACTGTTCATGATGGCGCTGGACTCGAGGAAGACTTCGAGTCTTTCCGCAAAGTTAGCCCAGGTGCCAACACTTTTGTCGAAAGCGGTAAGTGCTCGAAACGTCAACAACGTCGGTAGCGACGTGCTGTGCTTGACACTTGACGCTTACCATTCGCTGAGACGAAACTTGCTTGTTCGTCTGCCACGAGTCGTCCGATATCAGGTCATCACCGCAACTCCATCTCCCGACAAAACAGGTCTTCATTGTCCGCATGTCTATAGTTAGCAATCACTAACGCTTCAGGAGCCTCTGTTCATCTGCTGGAAGATCCTGACAGATCACGTCAAAGGGCTTACTTGAAGCCGCTATGGAAGCACACGCTGGGAATGCAGAGTTAACAGCCTGAAACCCTTCCGCCACCAGACTGCTGAACTTCATGACGCCCTTGTTGGTTTGGCCGAATCACAGCAGGCTGAGCCCTGGCGTCCGACATGACAGTTCGAACTTTTACAGAGCAGCTCACGGACCTCAAGTTTCTCGTTTTCATTGTTGTGTGGTGCGACATTCTTTTTCAAGGTGACGTTGTAAGCCTAAGAACATGCAATGCAAAACGTAGGACATCATAGCAACCACCCAGTTGCTGAAAGCATGCAACGATTACATCGACAATTATCGCGATGTCGGGTACGAAACCGCACTGGCAACTGCGACCGATCTTGCCGAGAATATGGGTGTTGACAGTGTGATGAAACCGGCCCCTCGACTGCGGTGGAAAAAGCGCCAACTCAGTTATGAGTGCCAAGACGGGGTTGATGATGTCGAGACAAATTCAAGCGAGAGTTCGCTTTACGAGATCATTGACACCCGCAAAGATGTCGACTGAAGAAGCTTCACGCAGATGGAGCAGCACGTGAGCCTCTGGGGTTCCTTTGCGACCTCACCCGACTTCCCGACAAAGCATAACATCTTAAACTGTGCCAAGGCCTTGACCATGCACTGAGACACCTAGAAAGTGCACACATCGACGGTACAGATCGTTGCGAGGAGCTGATCTACCTATGCAGCCTGCTGCCCATTGGATGCAGTGTTCCCTCGGACGTCCTCCAGTTCATTCTTGACAACCATCTACGTGACAACTTCCCTTATACGTGGGTGTCATTGAGGATCCACCTCACTTTTCCAGTGTCAGTGGCCACCGCTGAGGGAGTTTCTCAAGAGTAAAGCTTATTAAGACTTACCTAAGAACAACCATGGCAGATGGCAGGCTATCCTCATTGGAATTTTTGTCCATTGAAAACAAAATAGCGTCTATAGCTTGGATATGTCGCAAGCCGTAGCCCAGTTCGCGATGTTGAAGGCTCGGAAGGTTGCCTTCTAGGGTATCTGACATGGTTAACTTGTGCTTTTGTTTTCTCTGTCCATCAGACGTTAGCTTGCTATGGGAGACCCACAGCTGAAAGTTGGTTAATCTTGGAAATAAATCTATTTTGAACCATTTGAACACGGTGCCGACAAAACTCGCAGTGCTTGCGAACGTCGTTCGTTTTTAGGATGTGGTTCTCGACTGACGACGACAAAATCGCGACCATTTTCGCTGGGTCACTCTGGCATGTTTACTAACAGCGTGATGTTGGGTGCGAAAATAGGGGGGGGGAGGGGGGGGCGCCATGGCCTCAGTTTGCCCAGGGCGCTGCTCTAAGGACGGCTCTGTCCGCTCTTTTCCTATGGCGACACCTACAAGGTATGTATGTAAGGTATTCACTGGGTGCCATATTTGAGCGCGTTATTCACAGCACATCCGGGGGGGGGGGGGAGGGCAGGTTAGCCTGGCAGAGGTGCCCACATCCTTAGATCGAACTCATACATAACGTCTGCAAAATAACGGCGATCCTGATAATACTGTGGAAGCTTTGTGGAAGCTGAGCTGTGTACGACAAGCAGCAAACGTCCTGGCTGGAGAGTAGGTCCGCCTCACTTGGGCGCGCGGTTCGAGGTTAAGCCGGGATCCCACTTGCAACGATGAATAGGCGCTTTGCTGCAGCTGTGCATGGGCGCAGCCATTACCGACCTTCAGTCTTTATTTCCTCATATTATGCTTAATTCACTCATCATTGCCATAGCAGGCCAACTGTTTGCCATTTTAGAATCTATTGTGTCCTCCCCAGCATTGGCCTTTCTGGAGGCTCGTCAAGGCCCGTTTTAATGGCTCGGTATCTCGGTGAGACAAGAAAAATTCAGCAATGGCGGCTGTAATCTAGCGCGTGTGTAAAGCGTCTATAAGACGCTTTACACACATTTACACAAACACATTCTGCAGTGGAGAATAAAGAACATCTGCAAATTTTTAATCCGCTTTAACAGGCAAGCAAAATACCCGTGTTTGTTTAATTGGTTTACAGTGGTGGCCGGCATTACATCAGGATTTTCTTATTCAAGTTATTCTTTTCTTTGCATTACAGGAGGATGCTCAAGGTGGTGCGAATGAGTGGAGGAGCAGGGCCGAAAGAGTCCCAGGATCGAGCTCGAGGATGGAGCAGTATTATCGCATTCGCTGTTTTCTGTCGTTTATGGGAGACGTCATCGTTTTATCGGTGGCGGGGCTTGTAACGGTTGAGAGCTTCTGGTAATTTCTGGCGGGTCAAAATGTTTTACATTTTTAAAGCGCTCCCGTTTCAAAGTTTCGCAGCGTCGGCGTCGGCGCAACCGCGCTAAATTTAGCGGGAAAATTGATGTCAGGTGACCTCAACACCAAATTCCCCGCTAAATTTAACGGGAAATTCAGGTTCTCTGTTAGATTTAGCGGACAAATTCAGTTTCTCTGCCAGATTTAGCGGAAAAATTGAGTTTCTCCGCTAGATTTATAACGGGAAAATTGACGTCACGTGACGTTAACACCAATTCAATTTAGCGGGGAATTGAATTCGTATTGAGGTCACGTGACGTCAATTGTCTCGCTCAAATCTAGCGGAGAAACTCAATTTGTTCATAAGTGACGCGACCCCAAGTCATGTGACGTCATTGTTCTCACTAAAGTTAGCGGAAAGCTCAATTGGTGTTAAGGTCACGTGGCGTCAATATTTTAGCTAAATTTAGCCGGGAAACTGCGGAAGGAGGGGAGGAGGCGGAGAAGGGGTTGAAAGAAGGAGGAGGAGGAGATACCCCTTCCCCCGTGCCATCCCCTCCTCCTCCTCCTCCTCAAAGCTGTGCTCTCATTTCTCGTCTAAGTCTTTCATGTTTTTTTTTTTACTTACTCATTACAAATAGCCTAAGTTACGCTGTAAACACTAAGGAAGGAGAACTGTTGCCAAGGTAGCGGTAGTTGTGTCGTCTTGCAGGCGGCGAGATTTTTAGCGATCTGTTACGTCGTTTGACGACATGATGGCGCTTAAGACGAGGAAAAAGGGAGTCTAGACAACGCGGAGCGCTGTCTAATCTCCCTTTTGTCCTCGTCTTAAGCGCCATCATGTCGTCAAATTCCCAGTACCAACTAGCCCCACAATCTACATTGATTCGTTACGTCGTGTTAGCACGTAAATTCACGCAGAACACAGGCTGAAAAGCATATATACACGCTGCATAATTATTCCCAAACCACGTTAGCGTTATTTTTGGAGGGGTAGAATGTTTAATATTCTTATCCCTAAGGCAAAACAGAACTTTCTTATTAAAGCAGTAAACTGTGTTAAAGGTCATTTTTCACAGCATTTCAAACTTTATTGCAAATTAAAATTGGTTACATACATTTGCTTCATTTGTTTATCAATACCAAGGTATGATCGTGATCCATCATGAAATATAACTAATATATATAACATTTTGTGTATATATAAGCGGGAATAAAGCTTGAATCTTGCTAAACGTGCTTTGGAAAACACAAGCTACGTTGCGGAGTAAAATAACTTTTACTTCGCATTGCGCGCTATTTCGGGTACTTTTAAGCTTACGTGTTAAGTATTAATTTAAGGTAATTATTCATATTAATGTTACAATAATGTCAGAATATTACCTGTGCGAAGACGGTGTTTGATCAGTTTCAATTGCAGTGATACAAACAAAGTACTTACTGTATTTTCTATTTATATTTTCTGATAGAACACAATCATGCGTTTCACTATAGCCGTTTTCACCTCAAGAACCATAGGGAAAAAAGTCCGGCTTCTCGCGGATGATTACTAATTTTCACCTTTAGGTGGAGATTTAAGATATATTTATTAGCATTTTGGAGTGGATACACGTTATCTTTATCAAGGAGTACACGTTTCAAACGCCAAAAGCATCGCCTGTGCCTCCGACAACCAAATCTGGCGAGAACTATTTTGCGCGGCAGTATGAACAATGCGCAAAACTTACTGTCACTCTTGAGGTGAAAACGGGTATAGTACAAGGCAAAGCAAGTAAAAAAAATGTTTTTAAGAAAAGAGGTTCTAATGTTGGTTTTCGAAATATTTGCTCATTCAAATATATATAAACAGCGTGACCCCCAAGATATTTAGTTATTTTCACAGCAAAAATTAACTACGCATCGCAGAACGTTTATTCTCCGCTTAAATGTAGCGCTAGCGGTTCGAAGCATGTGCCAAAGTTTCGGCACTAACCGTTATCTGATTAAAAATTAGTAAGTGATTTATTTTTAAATTTTAGTTGGAAAATAAAGTAAATCGTTTTTGAAAGTGTTTCAGAAGACTTCTAGTGCAGTAGTATGAGAATTAAGTGAAAGAATAGCGAGCGGTCAAACATGCGATCTCTGACAGGCGGATGAAAGATCAGTTTTCGCTATGGCCGCTTCAATGATCAATAACTTAAAAACAAAACAACCAGAGCTTGCCGTTTGCGCGGTCGTTCATTACAGAAATTCCACCAGCGCATTTTTTTTTGGTAAAATTATAAATTCGCTTTAAGTTAGTGCTTTAATTGAGATAAAAGTTCAATCTAGTAATTCTCTAATGAAAACAAAAATCTCATAAATATTACCATCTAAAAGTCTTAGGCGGGATACCAGGGCGCTTGGGGCAAGCAAGTTATTATCGATGCGCCAGAAGTCTTTAGCTCGAAATTACGAACTTTTCCAACTGCCCTTCTACCACGCACGCAAAGCCTAATGACTTTTTAAGGATTTCTTATCTTTTTTTCTTCTTTTTTTGTAAATGAAAATTTGCGGACACCCTGGGAAAGTACAGTGTTCCCTTAATTTAACACCACCGCGAGATAGTTCGTTTTCAACACTTATTTGTGCTATTCCTGGGCGTACTGAGTCGATCTGCCAGGTGAAGTCTTGTCTCCCTGATAACAAACCAGCCTGTCGAGGTTATCTCCATAGCTTCCCCAAATGAAAAACAAAATTTTTTTAACGATACGGTAGTTCTTGGGGAGCGTCATGCTAAATTTTCGCAAGGTCGATGTTAGTTTTGCGCAGCACTGCATGCGAAAACCGGCTTTCCCATAGGCCGCCATGTATCCCTCATGGTGAAGCTACCAATGGTGTATTCACACGACGGAAATTTCTTCCACAGAGAAGAGCAAACGTCATCGCGCTTCGAGGTCACGTGCGCCTATCACGGATACTTGCTAAACCCTGTACTCCTCCAAGAATTAACGATTGCCCCATCGATCGTTCCCGCGATAGAAGACGATGGCGTCGAACGGCAAATTCGATGGCGTGTGCAAAAAGCTTGTGGAAAGCTTGATGTAGTCGCATTTTTACACAAACAGCGTCAAACTTGACAGTCTGAAATTGCTCTCGCGGCGTACTCACACAACGGAGATTTTCTCGGGTAGAGGAATATAGCGTAACCCCGTTCTGAGGTTATGTGGGTCACGTCACGGACGCTTGCTAACCCACGTACTCTGAAGGGATCGAGCCTAGGGCAAACTGTTCCTTTCCTGCAGATTGTCCTATCGCTCCGGTGAGAAAGACAAATGGCGTCGAACAATGTGTTGAATTAGTTTGACGATGTGCGTGAAAGGCATGGTGGATGCTTGAAGTCGCCGCATTCTGAAACCAACAACGTCAAAGTTGACAGTCCGACGCTGCTCCTATATCCGTCGATGAAATAAGAATTCATCCCAATGTCAGGCTGTCAACCTTGCCGCTGTTGGTGCGAGAAGGCGATGGTGTCAATCTTCCACCGTGCATTTTATACACAACATCGAACATGACGTTCAAAGCCATGTTACTTTCTCGCCGGAACGGTGGGCAATCCTCAATTCTCGGCAGAGTGGCGCAATACGGGGATTAGCAAGCATCCGTGAGGTGGCGCAGGTGACCTCGAAACGCGATGACACCTGCTCCTTTCTGCGTTAGGATGTTTCGGCAGTGGAACAAGTGCAGGCGACCACGTGGTAGAAACAAGGCGCGTCTCGGGGTATACCTCAAGAGGCGCCTGGCCGGTGTGTCCATGCGGGCGAGAAATTTAACGCACCTGTACGATGCTCATCCAGATCGAAACGGGCAGGTGTGCTGTTCCAGTCGACGATTCCTGGGTTCTGCGGCGCAATTTGCTTCCTCCGCGTTGTTCTCCTTATGTGTTTAGGTTTGAAGCCATCTGTACTAACGGACAAGCGCTTGCCTCGTTCAGCAGTTCGAAGTACCATGGCCCCTGCGAACACGTGCCATCTCTTACGGCGCCTTTGCACAGGGAGTGGTTGCTCTCTGCGGCTGTAGCTCGAAGGCGTCGCTGTAACCGTGCTTTTCCTACAGCGCTTTAATTCCTTCTGTGAGGTACGTCATGTTGGCCTCTTTGCTCCGGGCTTGAGTTGGAGAAGTTTCTAGTGTAATTAGTCACACAGGTCATGAGGCCGCCTGCCTGCAGGGACTTATGCGGAACACCTCTTCCTGTTCGTCTCCCCAAGAAACGAGTTTCTATAGACAAGTGTTTAATTATTGTGAGTCGAAACATGACTCAATCGCCTCGCTACATTTATTTGGGATAAGCATATTGGCACACATTTTCAATCGCAGTGATCAGGGGACAGTTAGTTGTTCAGGATGGCACAGGCAGTGTTGGGCAAGGTAGTGTGGTTGTACCCCCACGCAGCTAAATAACTTTCATTGCTCTTAGGCGAGAGTGAAGGCCGCAAGGAAAGCCGCTCTTTAGTCCCACCATAAAAGAACATGGCAGGGTAGTACTGAGTGTGTCGCTTAGTTTTATTTCGGAACACTGATTGCGGGCACCTGTGAGAACGCAAGAGAAGCGCGAGGAAACTTAACGGGTTGTGATCCTGGCTGCTTATTATTAGTTGCAAAGGACAAGAGTCATGGTGGGTGTAAAAAGCACAGCGGAAGCTAGGAGTCGTCGCAATATTAAACTAACACTGTTAAAGTGGATCGCCTAATATTACACTTACTTCAATAAATTTAAAAAAAAATTAAAAAGAAAGACAACCTATAGGTTTAGCCATCTTGGAACGCTTTTGGTGGCGCACTTCACGGGTAAGGTTTTTTTAGACCCCTTTCCCGAGCGTCAGATTTGATTCGCAGCAACTGGCTGTCTGTTAACTCACTGAGATGCCCGGTCCCTAAAATTGGTAACAACAAATTAACCCCAAGACATCTTTTTGGACATAACCCAGTTGCCTATAAAACTGAATAATCCTGTCTCGCGACCACAGAAAGGAAGTGACGCGTACCTAATGAGAGGAAGGAAAAGTGAAGTTCAATAATGGCTGCACCCACGCACATCTACTTAAAAGTGCCTATATGTCAAGGACAAAATAAGTGCGATCTTAGAAATTTTCCTGAACAAGTAGCTCTTCAATTTCGGTCACAACTCAACAGATGGCACAATCGGCCATAAAAACTCTCTGTATAGGCTCCCTATGGGAGCCAGAGTTGTGCGTTCATCCCCCTAGCGTCGTCTTTCCTGCACGGCATGTTGATCCTGCTCGTCACGTGACTGAATTCGGCGAATAGCGGCGCCGCGCGTTCGAGGCGCGTGGAGCGCTCAAAAGCAGGGGAACGTACTGTCGGGGCGCGTGCAGCGTCTACTTTCCTGCACAGCATTTGATCCGGATCCTCACGTGATCGGATCTCGGCGAAAAGCGGCGCGGCGGCACGTGGAAAACAGACGCGCAGCTCTGGCTCCCGTAAGGAGCCTATACAGGAACTCTATAAAACTCCAAAAGAACATGCTATTATGTTTTTTGCTGACTTTAGAAAAAACTGAGCAACGTTTGCTGAAATGAAAAGCTGCTAATTTCTATACTAGGTAATACTAATAATCTATCTCGTTTACATTAACATTTTCTTTCAAATGGTAAAATATATATATTAATATTACCTTTTTGCATTTAAAGAAGGTGTATATTTCTCTACACTTCAAAATTATTTTCATAAACAAACTAAAATTTTGAAAAAAGGCCACGATATGCAAAGGAGCATGCATTTAAGTTTGTCTTCCAGAAGTGTGGATACCTTGTGTTGAAAACTAACGGCGGTGCATTTGTATTTACGAAAGGATGTTTGCCTATTTTTTCCATTTTCTCAGGTGAGCCTTACAACAAACATTGCGCATCAATCTTAATGACATTTGGCATACATTTTGAGGCTATAACCATGAACAACTGTAACAAGTTTCAGGCGTAAAAACCGAGCAGCTGCCGTAGGAATTTCTGGCGAATTTACTTCGATGAAGCCCAATTTGCAAGAAATATAGCTCTTTAATATGAAAATGAAAAAAAAAAGAAAAATGTTTGCAATTCCCTGTAACGCTGAATTAGAGCATAGCTCTTGAGAAGGAGGAGGGGAGTGTACGGAGAGGAGGGTATGCCCCTCCTCCTCCTTTCCTCCTCCCCTCCTCCCTCCCTCCCTTCTCCCTCGTGACGTCACTTGTGAGGCCTGGTGAAGTTCGTGACCTTCGTGACGTCACTCGTGACCCTCGTGACGTCATTATGGGAAATGTCCCATAATGCAACGCGCGGTTACGCCGACGGCGACAGCGATAGCGACGCCGCTCAAGCCGGAAACGGGTGCCTAAGAGCAGCGCTCTAAAAAGGCCACGATACGCAAAGAAAGCACTCTTTATCTACACATCTTAAAATATTGAAACCAATGGGTCGTACATTACTCTCTGTCCATTTGTACTACCAAACCAAGTGAGGCCAAAAACGTCACTTTTCACATGTTCGCAGCGAGGAGAATTTTAATATACTCTTATATTTTTTATATCAAGATGAAGAACATTTTGTATTCTATATATGCCCATAAATATTCTTAGGAAGCAACCAAGCGCGATAATAGCGATTCAGAAACTTGCTTATATCGTCATTTGGTGGTTTCCTGGCCGCGCGTTGGGCCTCAGCTCTAAAGGGGCCCGGCAGTCTTATTTAAGGTGCAACCCCACCCTTCATTAGTGTGATTCTGAACCAACAGATGACGGTGGGATCGCCTTCCAGGCCTGTACACCAATGTGAGAAATCGTTTGTGGTGGTGCTTCAATACAGTAGGGTATTTTTCTATATCCTGAATTTGACATCCCTGGTCCTTCGCTTGTTTTTTTCTACACGATGTTAGAGGCGGGGTTTGTGCCGCACGTCCGGGAGCTTCCTGGCTCGTGACGACGACCATTCCCCGAAGTGAAGAACCCAGGGGTCCAGTGGAGGTGGGAGAATTGGTAACGTAACGAACGGTTTAATTACATGGTTGCGATACAGTCGTCAAATCAGAGAGAACTCCTGGAGCAGCCTCACGCTCCGCCTTATATAGGGTCCGTTTTCTCCCTCACTCCCCGCCAGGGCAGCAAGTGCGCAGCAGCAACCCGCCGTCAAGTGCGTCGTAGCAAGGTCCGCCGCGTCGTAGCCAGAAGTGCGTCGTAGCCAAAGTTCTCCGCAGTTAGGCCAGGCCTCTCTCCCCTTCCGGAGCGCACCAAGCCGCACGCACGCACACACGTCCCGTTGACGTCACGGGCGCGTTGAGACCTGTCTCCGCAGGCGCAGACACGTAGGCGACGGTTCCGTACTCGTCGGGACTCGTTTCGCGTAGGCCCCGTCCAGCAGGCGACGTTCCCGGACAGATCATGACTCGTTTCCGCAGCGTTGAAACTCGGAAGAAGGTCGCCGAAGGTTCCATTCTTAACAACGAGCTATCTTGGGAACGCGCACGGCTACGCCAGTTCTCGTGCAAGAGGGCCAGCACTCTACCTACGCTCCCAGCTCACGTCTCCAGCAAATGTGGTCAGAACAAAACGCGAAAATCGTCCTTAGCCAAACGCCCCTGAGACACATGCACAACAAAAGAACCGACGCGTTGAAAAATATAAAATCGCCTGTGGGCCGTTAGCACCCCACGGGAATTTCGGAGGCCAATTACACATATTTCAATGCAATCAGATTTATATGACGGGCCGGCCCTTTTGTCGTGCATGTGTTTAACTCTTTGTGGATTTCTAGGAAAACGTGATGACGTGATGGACTTTGGTTTCAAAAATTCTAGCTTGAATTGGATACCTCAAAAATCAAAACAAATTAACTATTTCTTGGGCGGTCAGGTTTCTCATTTAGGAAGCTAGGTGTTTATTTTGACCAACACCACGAGACTGGAAAAAAAGATTGACACTCAGGTTTAGATATAGAGTTTGGTAAACCCAAAGTAGGACTGGTGCGGAGTCATAATAAAAAATGACAAGGTTAAAAATAACTCGCTGCAATAAGTTATAACAATTAATCTTAATACGAGTCCAGTGACAAGTGAAATGACTGGCCAGGCAACGATTCTGGGTCTGTGGATCAGTCGCGTAGCCAGAAATAGCTTTCGGGGGGGGGGGGGGGATGTCTATGACTTGTTGTGCGGAGTGGGGAAGGGTGGGTCAAAACGCATGTGTATATTATAGGGTCGGCTGAATTTCAGGGGGGGGAGAGGGGCTGAAGCCCCATAACGCACCCCCCTGGCTACGCCCCTGCTGTTGACAGCTTTTGCACAGACTTTAAGCAATGTATCAGTTTTAATTTGATGATTTTTGGCCACAAGTAGTGGTGTGCCAAAATGAAACAAATGCAAACGGGTAGAGTTCGACGTTGTATAAAATATAGTGTAAGCAGGCACATGGTACGCAGATTAAGACTGAAACAGCTCTACATTTTACACTAGCGTTGAGCGTATCGAAAGTTAAGGGTGCATCAACAGCTAAAGCTTGTACATATACACTGCTCAGGCCGTTATGTTTGAATGATTATAGTACTTTATTACCCTCAGATTTAGTGTAAGTTGTCTCCTGATTGCTTACAACAGAAAGAAGGAAACATTCTGACTCTAGGTTGATAGAAAAACTAAAACTTCTGACAGCTACCAATCTTCTCGGCGCCGATTATGAGTATTCACTGCATGCCAACAGTCGCGTGCTTAGAACGAGTTTTTCCCACGTGATTTTCATACAATCGCAAATGTTCTTGACAAACAACATTGTTTACTCACGCAAGCGGCCACATGTGAAGTTTAGAATAATTTTTATTTATTGTGGCATACGTGGCAAGTAGCATAAATTTTTTTTACAATCCGCGAAATAGAATGCTCCTGGGTTACCTTCGTCTCTAATGCATAAAACACACAAAAGAGCACGAGCTGAATCGCAGTGGGAAACGAAAACAATCAGGATAAACAAGTGTGTAATCACGTGAAAACTGAGGGCATTGCACATATGAGAAGGTAAGCTTCGTTTCACTAAATACATTACCTGTAAATTATCTGGTTTTATTGTGCAAGCAAAACGAAACATACAAGCGAGAGCATGCTGCCCTGAACTACCGTTTCAGTGAACGAGCGCACCGTTGAAAGCATGGAGCTCGCTTTTATAGCCTTTGGTGCGCTCAAATCCTTTAAAACACAATTTTAACAAATTATAGTATTTTATTTCTTTTTATGAACCCTTTCCCTACCATGGACGACCTGAGTTCGTCCACACTATTTGTACCGCTCTCCCCGAAGACGAGCTGGGCTCGTCCACGTTGATTCGGGCTCCAATTCGCTACCATGGACCAACGTACGTTACTCCCACGTGTTTCTAGTGAGCTTTGCCGTGGATAGATGGCGCTTCACGGAAAATAAAAACCTGGTAAATTTCTGACGAAAACAATCCCTAGAGAAGGGGAACAAGAGGGGGAAGGGGACAAGAGGGAGAAGGGGAACAAGAGGGAGCGCTCCACCTGTAATGGAGAGGTCCCGCGTTCGATACCCGGACCAGGCGGATTTTTTCGGTCGCGCACCAGTCACCTAGCTGTGTTTGGAGATTTATGTTTGTCCTTTGTCCCTCTTGTTCCCCTTCTCCAGGAATTATTTTCGTCATTCTTGTCCAGCTCGCTTGCACCTTTGCACTTAATTGCATTATAATCAAATTTCTGAATTTGGCAGAACATTGTTCCAACGCAGGCAACACGGAGTTTAAAAATGGCGACGTCAACTTCTGGTTGCTGCGTTCGTAGTGACGATCTTGCCTCAAAATTGGGGCGAAAACGAAGATATTGTGACGTCTCTTCAGATTCAGAAGATTAGGAAATGAATCTCTCATCGAACAGCGAGAGCAATGCAACTGAGTTATTGGATTTGAGCTCAGACGACTCCGATTTCAATGAGGACATCGTGTCGGCGTGTCGGCATGGACTAGAATCAATCTAGAAAATCCCCTCCTGCCCCTCCACGTTTTGCGTTCACTTTGCGTGCAATGTGATGTGAACTGTCTGCAGTACTGCTACACCCGGCCTGAACGTCTATGTGCAAGGTGATGTGAACTGTCTGTGATAATGCAGTGAAGCGGAACTTCAGTCCCTTTTTCTTTTGCAGTGTGTTCAAAGATTTCTCAAATTATAAATATTTTGGCATTTGTTTTTGCTTTGTATTGCATATCAAGTTTATAGGGCGCATAAAAAAATTCAATAATTTCAAATAGTTTTTTTTTCAAAATTTTCGCGGTAAGCAAAGGGTTAAGCGCCTGTGTTATTTATTCTTTTTTTGCGTTCACGCGCCATTTTTTTTAGTTATATAATATTTTTTTAGAAGTCCGACAACTATAGTTTGTTTCATCACAAGTAAAAAGCGCATAATCAAAGTGTAGACAAAAAAAAAAAAAGAACGCGAACACGCAAACACACATTAAAAATGCAATGTAACGGCACACTCAAAACTAGTCGTTAATTTTTTAGAGAGCAGGAGTTTCGTAGGGCGACATTGTTACCCGTTTTAGATTATAAAAAGTACGGTACAACTGTTAGCTCGGGAGACTTTAACGTGCATTAATCAGTATATGTGATACACGATCGCACGACGGTAGGGTGCAGATGGGCGACAGAACCCAATATCCCTGCTAAAGCCCCTTGCTAAAGGCGTTTTTTACAAGTACCGCCAACCATTATTGTGGAAACGCGCAAGAAACGTGCCACAAGCGGGTGCTCCGCCGCCATTCGCTTTCAAGGGCCAATCATTTCAGTGCTGCGCCGCCATTTGCCTCCTAGGGCCGCTCGAGACACGGGTCTCGTGCACTGGCACATTTGACGTTACTTGAGAGACCAACACAAACACATGGAAGGGCTTTAGTCCCTACAGGTTCTGCAGCGTGAGCTCTGTGCTTTGAACGGAGCTCGCACTCGCTCATTTCTACAAGTGCTCTGATCTGCGGTGCCAGAACACACTCGGCCAACGATCCCCCACCGCACTTGGCTTTGCCTGTGAGCTAAACCAAATAAGCTACGCTTAGAGTATCGGCACTCTTTTCCCCGATATTGTTTTAGGCGCCGCCATTTTGGTGGTTAGTACAAATCAAACGCAATTGCCGACCGCATCATCATCATATTGCTGTATCATCACTGACTGTCATTCACTATCTGACCTGCGTACGTGACTCGCCTCGCTCTCCGCTTATCAGTGGTACGGCGGTTGGCGATATATACGCGCGCGGAATAAAGGCTGGGGGTTGTTCTGCTGGGAACTACTTGGTTGGCTGTCACTTCCTTCATCGTGCCGCGAGACACACGACATGGTGTCAGAAGTGGGATGATGCTTCTCGCCCGTGTTGTTTTGGCGGCCCTCGTCTTGCACTCGGTTTGCAAGATGGAAGTACCTCCAGCGGTCCCTCCTCTGGCAGTTCCTCCGCCCAAACAGTTCAACTTCGACCGGACTTCAGAATGGCCGGAGTGGATTCAAGAATTCGACGATTTCCGCTACGCCGTGGGTCTCAACGAGAGGTCGGAGGAAGCCCAGGTACGGACGCTGCTGTATACCATGGGAAGGCAGGCCAGGAAAATTTTCCAGACGTTTGGCCTCTCGGAAACGCAGTCTCAAAGTTACGATACAGTGAGGAAGAAGTTCGACGGCCACTTCGTAGCCACGAAGAACGTGGTTTACGAAAGTGCCTGTTTCCATCGTCGCAAGCAAGAGAGCGGGGAGAGTGTCGACCAGTTTGTTACCGACCTCCATGTGCTCGCTGACCGCTGCGACTTCGCACAGTTCAGAGACCGTATGATCCGTGACCGGTTCGTCGTGGGACTTGCCGATGCAAAGTTATCCGAAACCCTCCAAATGGATGCCAGCCTCACTCTCGAGTCGGCACTAGCCAAGGCCCGCCTCAAGGAGACTGTTCGTCGCCAGCAGCAGGAGCTGCGTCCTCACTCAGATGCAGCGACCTCGGGGAAGTCGACGCCGTGGGCCAGCGGAGTGGACGCACTGGAGCACCCGGCAACATGCACAGTCGGCTGCCTTCACTTCAGCAGCAGCAGCAGTGGCGGCTCTCCGAGCAGCACCACCAGCCCTGCCCGTATTGCGGACGTTCGAACCACCTCAGGACTCAGTGCCCGGCGCGCTCTGCGCGTTGCCACCACTGCAACGCCAGAGGACATTTTGCTGCGGTGTGCCGTAACAAGGTTGAGAAGCCGAAGGTAGGCGTTTCTTCGCTCGAATGGGACCAACCTACCTATTTTGTAGGATCAGTTGGCGCTTCGAAAGCTAGGTTTGTTCAAGTGTCCATTAACGGCGTGCCGGTGTCCGCAAAAGTAGACTCTGGGGCAGAAGTGTCAGTTGTTCCGCCCAGCTTCCCAGGAGCACCGCCTAAGTTAACGCCCTCGTCGGCACAGCTGACTGGCGCAGGAAATGAGCGCCTTCGCTTGAAAGGCACGTTTGAGTCTGACATTTTTTGGAAGGGCAAAACCACACGACAGACTCTGTATGTTGTAGAATCAGCACATGCAGTTTTGTTAGGTCTTCCCGCCATAGAGGCGCTCGGTGTGGTGAAATTTGTAGATGTGCTTGAAGATAAAAATTATGAGCAAAGGTACCCCCAGCTTTTCTCTGGTCTTGGGGCATTGTCTGGCGAGTACACCATTCGGTTGAAGGCCAACGCGATACCTTTCGCTATTTTCACGCCCAGGCGCATTCCCATTCCTTTAAAGGAGGCTGTTAGAACGGAGTTATCTAAGATGGAAGCCAATGGGGTGATACGGAAGGTAGATGGTCCAACAGAATGGTGTGCAGGCATAGTGCCTGTACTGAAACCCTCTGGCGAAGTTCGCCTCTGTGTAGACCTGACGCAGTTGAATAAGAGTGTACTGCGCGAACGCTTTGTCTTGCCAACAGTGGACGATACTTTGGGCCAGTTGGCGGGAGCTGCGTATTTTTCGAAGCTGGACGCTAACTCTGGGTTTCACCAGATAAAGTTGGCAAGGGAAAGCCAGACGTTAACAACATTCATCACCCCGTATGGCCGCTATTGCTTCCGGCGATTACCGTTTGGAATCAGCTCGGCACCAGAGTATTTTCAAAAGCGAATGGGCGAAGTCTTGGACGGGCTTCCGGGAGTAGCAAACATGATGGACGACATTTTAATTTTTGGAGCCACAAAGACTGAGCATGATGACAGATTGCGCGCCGTTCTCGAACGGTTGAGCACTGCCGGCGTCACCCTTAACCGGGCTAAGTGCTCGTTTGCGGTTCGCGAAGTGGCGTTTTTGGGCTACGTTGTTGGTGACTCGGGTATCAGACCAGACCCCAGAAAGGTACAGGCCATAACAGAAATGGCCATACCTTCGTCAGTTGCAGACATACGTAGATTTTTGGGC